>PVHY01002034.1:0-137233 GCA_004024945.1 Uropsilus gracilis
ATTTAGGCTATTCTTAATCTCTGTGTTTTCAGACACAGCTAATGGCAATGACTACATTTCATGAACAAATAACATTGCCAATGTGGAGGTCACAACTTCGGAAGAAATTGACCCATTTATAGCAACATACAACATTCTAAAACTGAATCAGGAAGAAGTAGAAAATCTAAACAGATCCATCATGAGGAACAAATTAAAACTATAATAAAAAGTCTTCCAGAAAACACAAATTCAGGACCAGAAGGTTTTACTAGTGAATTCTATCAAACTTTAAAGGAAGATTTCATATTGACCCCTTTACCTTGACTTTGAAACTAGAAAAGGATATCACAAGAAGGTAAATTATAAATAATGAATATAGAGGTGCAAAAATCCTCAAAAAATACTAGCAAAGTGATTCCAATAATACATTAAAGAATCATACACAATGATGAAATGGAATTTATTCTAGGCTCAACAAATTTAATTGAATAAATGCATCACTTGAACAAAAAGACAAAAAGTCCTATCACTTTTCAAATACATACAATGAGCATTTGAAGAGATTCAACAACATTTTGTGAAAAACAACAGCAACATCAATATAGTTATAGTGATACAGGGGTAGTGATTCAGTTGAAAATTGTATAGGCTCCAAAATGCCGAGGTGGGCAGAGTCTGAGAGAAAGACCCATGTGAGAGAAAATGGAAAGTGGGAAGAGAGGGCATATGAAAAAAAAGGAGCAAGGAGAGAGAGAGAAATAAAAGAGATAAGAATGGCAGACTGAGAGAACAGGCCCATGTGGCCTGCCAGGGGAAACATCCTGGAAGAGTGAGCTGGAGGTGGTAAGGAGACATGGTGGGAGAGTGGCTGGCAGAGAAGCAGCTGGTGTAGAGTTGGATACCAGAATGGCAGGACAGGGGTGACCAGGGGCTGCTGAGGGCAGGCCTGGTGGATTTGGCTAGATGCTGCCAAAGGTGGGCCTGGTAAAGGAGTGCCTGGAGCTGCAGCAAGGTAGCATATTTGAAAACCTGAGTTTGCATTAGCATTTGTTGGAAAGTTTGAAGAGCCTTGGAGAAATGAAGCAGCCTGAAACTCTGAAAAGAGTAGAAACAAAGAGAAGATGCTGGAGAAGGACTGAACTTTATAGGAGTGCCTACTTCTCAGGTTTGGAGGGGCAAAGGGGCACCATCATGGACATGTGTTTGGGATTTTCAAACTAAATGGTACTTGGGGCGAAATAACTGGCCACTTGTGGCTTTGGGGACTTTTCATTTTCCCTGTTGAATACCCTTGTAAATTAAACCCTGTTGTTTAAATTGCATTTGACTGGCAACTGCTACGTGTAGGTGACCTAAATCTGGTAAGAAGTTCAGTGGCAGAAGCTCCATTTTAAAAGGTGCTGCTTTTTTTTTTTCTGTGGCTTGCTGGTTAGTGGCTTTTGCCCCTTTTGATCTGATTTCAATAGGAGGAATATATCTCAGTATAATAAAGATCAGATATGACAAAAATTATAACCAATCTAATAATAGGTGAAAACCCCAAAACTTTTCCTCTGTTTGTGATTAAGATATAGATATCCACTCTCATCACTGCTATTTATTTATTTATTTATTTATTTATTTATTTATTTATTTATTTATTTATTTATTTATTTATTTATTTATTTATTTATGTTTTTGAGACTAAGTCTCGCTATTTTTGTCCATGGAACTGCAGGCTCAAGTTGCCCTTGCTCACGTTGCCCACGGACTCAAGCAATCCCCATCCTCAGCTTCCCAGGTAGCTAGGATTACAGGCATGTGCCACTACATCCAACTATTTTTTTGGGACTAGGTCTTGCTATGTTGCCCCGGGCGGGACTCTAACCACAATCCACAGACCCAGCTGCGACTCCGTATGCTGTCGCTTACAGGCATGCACTACCATGTCCGACTTCATCACTGCTATTTAATAGAAACCTAACCAGAGCAATTAAACAAGAAAATGATATACCTAAACTGGAAAGGAAGTAAGACTCACTATTTGCAGGTGACAATAAAACACACATAGAAAGTCCAAAATTCTTCAGTAAAGAACAACTAGGAATAGTATGTGAATAGAGGAAATTGGCACCCTACAAAATCAATACACACATCTGTTGCATTTCCTCTAGTTTCAGAAATAATGAAAGATCAGAAAGATAGACAAATAACCTGTCTTCCAACAATGCCAGACTGGGCAGGTTCATTGTTGATTTGGGCAAGTGGAAGAAGATTCCTAGAGCCTTTATAATATCTAACACATGTTTATTCTGAGACAGGGGACATTTCGTACACAGTCAGGCAGGCAGAGAGAAAGAGTGACTTAACTTTAAGAGAGGCAAAACAGCAAATGCTCACCTCCTATTTCCCTTTTCTCTGTTAAGTACCCATAGCTACACAATAGGTACACTGCTGTAAATGTAAAGTCTATCTGTTTGCTAACATTTCAAGCTATAACCTCTCCTTTGTGTGGAAGGCAAAAAACAGCCTGATTTTGATTTATTTTCCTTATATAACCCATTTACAATCTCATCAAAAATAATTATATACCTTGGAATGCATTTAGTCAGAGAAATAAAGACTGTACACTGAAAATTTTGACATTTTTGAAAGAAATGACACAGATGATAAGGTATAGTCTGAGCTCAGGGATTGAAAGAATATTATCATTAAAGTGACTCTATTAACTAAAGTCATATAAAAATTTAACACCTTCACTATCAACATCTGTGGTATTCATAGATATAGAAAAAAAATCATAACTTATTTAGATCTACAAAAAACCTTGAACAGCAAAAACAATACCAAGGAAAAGGGACAAAAATAGAAGATATCACCCCTTCTAACTTCAAACTATAATACAAAATAATAGTAATCAAAGCAGCATGATATTAGAATAATAACAGATACTCAGATAAATGGAAGAGAACTTAGAGCCTAGATATAAGTCCACATAACACACATGGGCAGTTAATTTACAACAAAGGAGTCAACAACTTACAATGGAGCAATAAAGTTACTTCAATAAATGGTGCTAGGAAAACTGGACAGCAATATGCAAAAGAACGAGACTATATCAACAGTCTAACACCATAGAAAAATAATAACTCAAGTTGGAATAATGATCTGAAATCATAAAACACACAAAAGACCTGAAACCATTTAATACATAAAAGATAACATAGCACATATTTCTTGACAAAGGACACATGGCTGGATAAAGATATGGTATGCATACATAGTGCAATACAATTCAACTTTTACAAATGATGAAATCTTAATATTTGTAATAACATTAATGGGCTTAAAGTATAACATGATTAGTGAAACAATGAATATAACTTGACAGTGACAACTGCAATTTCACCTATGTCTAGTATACAGGGAAACTAACCAAATGAATGAACTAAATAAAACAATAATGAAATCTTCAGATTAAAATACCAGATTAGTGGTTACCAGAGGGTAGGAGGAATGGTGATGGGTAATGTGTAAATCTGGTAAAAGCGGTCACATTTATAGTAACATATAGATTAGTGATGAACCTTAAGTGGTACATATAGATATCAGTAGTAATGTATGTAATATTAAAATACAATGCTACTTCAATTAAAAATGAAGGTGAGATAGCAGGAAAAAAGTCATTTCAATATACTAATCTACCATTTATGATGATCATCCATTTGCAGATCAATTGATGAGATAATTTATGCCCAGTACAATTAAAGAGTCCTCTGGAGAGTAAAAGATTAAGTTTTCTTAATCTTTTAAGTTTTCTACTTCATACATAGTGTATATTTTTCAATTTACTTAACTTTTAGAAATGCTTCATCACTTTTATCTAGTAGAATATGTATTGCTATGTAACCAGAACAGTTTCTCTACTGTTCTAAAATGTGAAAAAAAATTCATGAGCCTTTCAATGAATACAGAAAAATGTATTTGACAAAATTCAACATTTATTAATGATAAAAATATCTCAACAGATTGAGAATAGAGGTAACATTCAGTACCTAATGAAGACCATTTAGGCCAAGCCCTCAGTTTATCATACAGAGGAGTCTCCTTAAACTCTGAAGAGGAAGAAAACTCTACCATCTAAACTTATGATAGAAATCCATTAACTGAACATTTTGGTTTTATAATTTTCAGAAGAGTACCATAAATATTTTTAACTTGAATTTCATGAAATATAGATACAACCTAAAACATCATGTTATAAAGAAATTGTATATTTCTGGTGTGTCCATGGTTCCATGACTAATAAATAAGAAAGTTAAGTTACATGCTTTTGATTATTTTCTTACTGAAACACTCTCATCATATATAGCTTTGTTGCCTTCTTCTATGTAGTTTTTTACTCCAAGTTCATCATATCAGTTTATAGTTACTGGGTACCTAATTTAAACTAAGAACTGCAATAGGTAGGGACATGGAAAGGTAAGGATATGAAAATGAGCACCAAAGCCAGTTACATACCATAGGTTCACTACAAAGGGTTTAGGCTCTTTTCTGTGTGTTTATATGAGGAAATATTATTCCTGGAATTAGGAATAAGGGACAGGGGCAGGGAGGAGGGAGGGATATACAAAGAAACATTGCTAAATTCCCAGAACTAATCTCAATTGCAGATGCCTCAAGATCATCCTCTAGGAGCTTTTCTAAGTTTTGTTTAAGAACTTTACCTGTGGTGGGGGTGGAAAGCTGTGGAAACGGAGGAGAGGGCAAATGTATCTGCTAGCTCTGCTATCTTAATGACTGAATATTTGTCTTTTGTAATATTAAGGTTTTCTTAGGTTTTCTAAGGTTTTCTTCACATAAGGGGTCACCCATATGTGAGTGCCTGTGGGGTGGGCCACATTTTCCTTTCACCAAGGAAGCCTCAGATGGGAGAGAGGACATGGTGTGTATGTAAATTGATATACATCATCATGTTTTGTGGTGCTGGCAGAATTTGCAAGGCATTCCCCAAAAGGATGATGAGAGAAATGTGTCTGAGATGGTGCTAGAAAGGAGTCTTGACATAATTCAATGTAATGATTTTATAACACTCAGCATCCGTAGGCCAATCCAATCCACAGTGACTGCAGGAATGTTCACAGGGGTTTCTTTCCTTTTTTGATTCTAGGTCTTGCTTTGTTAACCAGGGAACTGCAGGCTCACATTGCCTAGGGTACCACGGACTCAAGCAATCCCAGCCTCAACTTCCCAGGTAGCTGGGATTACAGGTGCATGCCACCATGCCCAGATATTTTTTGATACTAGGTCTCGCTATGTTGTCCCAGGCAGGTCTCAAACCCGCAGACTCAAGCGATTCCTAGTCTCGGCCTCGTTTCATTGGCTGCAATTAAAGGCATGCGCCACCATGCCCGGCCTCAATATTTTTTAACATTGTAACTTTCAAAACCAGAAGTCTTTGCTTTTCTCTCTTCAGAGTCGATTCTCTAGCAAGCAAAAGGTCACAAAAATATATTCATTTTGATTATGACAAAGACATCCTTATAATGGAATATCACATTACATAGACCAAAGGAGACAAAATGAGTATGAATCTTGGAACAAAACTTAAGTTTGATTTAGTCAGTGAACTTTGAGAACTAGACCTTTGTGTTAGTTGGTGTTGAGATATAAACACTTGCAGTTATTTCTCTGGAGAAACTGACTGACTATCTTGGCTATACTTGGAATTCTCTTGCCCAGCAAGCCACTGTGGCAGCAAGCCACTGCCCCGCAGTCTGTAGAGACTGATTTAACGTGGACTAGGTACAGTTAGGACATTTGGAGTTTTAAAAAGTCCCATGTGACTCTCCTCTGAAGGCAAGTTTTTGGGACCTATGATTCAGTGGTGGAGAACAGACTACCATTTAACCTGGAGAATCCTAAACTTCAGTATATCAGAATCACCTAGTGAATTTTTCAGATATGTTGATTCCTACATCTGTGGCCAGGGTGATGATTCACTGAGTCTGGGATGGACTACAGAAATCTGCATAGTTAACAAATACTCCAACAGTGTCATGAGTTGAATTAAAGACCTCACTTAGAGAAACAGTGCCAATACACTTCACACCTATGAGAATGGCCCGTGTTGAAAAGATCAGAAACAAGTGCTGGCAAGGATATGGAGAAAAGGCCACCCTTTTACACTGTTGGTGGGGGATGTAGACTGGTCAGGCTCTTGTCTTGTGGAAAGCAGTATGGCTGTGTCTCAAAAGATTTGAAAGGGATGTCATACAACCAGAAATTCCACTCCTAGGCATTCACTGGAAAAATTTTAAAATGTGAATTTGAAAATTAAAATAATGTGAATTGAAAAATTAAAATAATGTGAATTGAAAAATTAAAAAAATGTGAATTTAATAAAAAATGTGAAATTCAAAGGAAATTTGCACTCCCACATTTATTGTAGCACTATTTACAATAGCCAAATTATGGAAACAAACTGAACGACTCAAAGCAGATCCATCCTCAAGAAAATGTGGTATGTATACACAATGGGAAGTTACTCAACTATCAAAATAAGATAAACATGCCATTTGTAGAGCATGGATAAAGCTGGAAGGGATAATGCTAAGTGAAATAAGCACAAAGGAGAAAGATGACTATCAAATAGTGTCACTAATATATGGAATATAGAAAAACCAAAATAAGGATCAGAAAAATATGTTTAAAAACTAACTCTCAAAAGCTGATAAGAGCGCTGAATCATCTGACTGAATGTTGATTGAAAGCTGAATATACAATAAAACAGTACTATTGGGTTGTGGAGTTATATGGGTACTATATACACTGTTCAAAGGACAATGCTATCTGTGGGTTCTTCACTCATCTGAATATTGCAAGAATGCTCAGGCTCAGGGAAAATCATGGGGTTTAACATGTGAAAATAAAGTTTCTAAGGCCACAAGTGGCTGCCTATCTCATCCCTGATAGTGTCCATTGTCCAGGAGTTCGAATATAAGTCTGCTCATCCAAAATCATGCCTTACCAGCAATGAGGGCCTGGAGCTCTTGGAGCTCTGGCAAGTTGTGGGCCAAATCACCACAGTTGGAGGTGCTCTCAGGTAGGGGCCCTGAGGTACCACAGCCCACAGCAACACTCTGAAAGTTGGGATGGACCACACTGGAAACCGAACCAGAAAACTGTGGTGGCATGAATACCAAGAAGTGGTGCTGGATGACCAGGAGTGGTTAACAGCTTTAAGTGGTGATCCAGCTACAAAGGGCCTGTCACCCATCAATAGTGCTGGATAGCACAAGCCTGTAGTGCTTGACCGCTGGTCACTAGGAGGTGGCAGTGTCAGGCACACCATGTTTTCACTTTTTTTATGAATTATTGGCTCACACCACCAGTAGTTCTTGGAGACATCAAGCCTGGTGCCATTGATGCTCCTTTCAGGCCACTTCAGAAGCAGGGCTTCTGAAGGTGTAGGTAGGTGTAGCCAGCCCTCTCTCTGAGAAGATTTTCAGTTTCTTTCTTTGGAGGTTGGCTTCTGGATGCATCATCTTTCTTTTTCAGAGGCTAGGAACAGAGTCCAAGTGTCTCTAGGTGGCACTTGTCCTGCCTTATCTCCTCATTCAGGGCTTTTACCTACAAATGTGATCGGACTGTTGTTAACTCTACGATTGATAGGACCACTTACCTATCAGCTCATAGTTACACCTGATCAGTTCATTCTACCACCAGGCACCAAATTCCAGGATTCTCTAGTGCATCCCGGGGAATGGAGCCAGAGTGTTGTCACAGTGGGACACCAGGAGCTATATGGCCTGGGTAGAGAACAACTGACTGCAGTCCACCATCACTGCTGACCTATATGCCTGCAGCCTGAATCCTAGTGAGGCCAATGGTGGTGGGCAGTAAAATGTCCATCACCTGCTGTCACTTGCATTGTCCACAGAAGTTTCTAGGGCTGGATTCCAGAGCCATGAGGTAGTCAGTGTGTGGGGTGTTCTCTGCTGTTAAGACACTGCTAGAACCAGACTGGCCATCAAGATCTGTCAGCACCTAGGGAAGGGCTGACCACAAGCAGCAACTCTGATGCTGGTGGAAAACTACCCACCATTTTCCCAATAGCTTCCACTCTGGTTTCAAGAGGGATAGGGCCAGGGAAGGAGAACAAAGAGGAATTGTAGGGTAAATGAGTTAGTCAGAATTTTTCCTTCATTAGCACTGTGACCAGTATCTATGGTATTGCGCCTGCCTCATGATTGTGCAGCCCAGTGGGTGTGGATGTGTAAGTGGGTACACCTGGGCTTAGGAGGAAGGGGATAATAGGGTGCTGTCACCCTGATAGAGCATTCACAAGAGCACAGAGAGCACATGAGAGACTGTGAAGAGGGCATGAGAGGGAGTACAGAGAGAAAGAGAGCATGTCAGAGAGAGAGCCTAGAGAAAGAGTGTGAAGATCTCTGGGGGGCTTGTCTCCCAGTTCATGCCTCTCCCCCACCCCAGGCCCTGTCCTGCCCTGCCTGGTTTGTCTGTGTAACTGCTAGAACCAGTAGAGACCCTATACAGATATACAGTAAGCTTGTAAAGACCCTATACAGTGAGCCTGATGCCTGTACACTATATTTGGTGTCATAAACAGGCTGGTTTACTCGACAGTTGGCAATGGAGACTGGCTACATGACAGTGAGCCTGATGCTGACATTACAGTTGGTGCTAATGGGGTGGGTAGGAATCTAATGTTACCTTTCTTTTTCTCTCTCCATATATGTATATAAAATAACACAGTGCTAGGCTTAATAGGATCATGGAAAGAGTAAAAAGATTTCAGAAGAGAACACAAAGATTATTTATGAATTGAAAAATAGTGTGAGGAAATAGAAAGATTTAGTCCAATGTTAGAGTCAAAGGAGGAGCCTTTTTAAAAAAGGCTAGAGACTGCTTCTCCCTTGAGGAAGTGTGCGCACTGTGTGGTGAGCACCTGGTCTTTATCTCTTCAAGGACAGATGAAGAGCAAAGGCCCCTAAACCGGAGCATGTGGGCTTTAGATTATATGCAGGGAAGGGCTTCCTGGCAGTGTGAGTTAAGCACTGATTTACGTTATTAAGGAAGCTGTGAATTTTTTTTCTCTGGTGGTTTTCAAAACCAGTATAGAATCTCATCTATCTGGGCTGGCTAAACTATTATCATGCTCAAAGGCAGAAGGAATAGACTAGATAACTTCTTAAGCTTTGAATTGCCTGTGATTCATGGGTTTGGAACTAGCAGCCATTGTAGTTAACTGTGAGTGTGGAGGGACTACAAGAAGGGCTGAGTGAGAGCAGAACCGTTCCCAGTAAACCCACTATTAAACTGATGAAAATTATTTTAAAAAATCATTTAAAGGCTCTGGAAATTGTCCTAAGGGCATAAAGCAAAAGGAGAAACATTCACTGAAGAAAATTTATCAAATCTCAGGTAACAAGAGTCTACAGCATTTGAATCCTGGCCCCCTCCTTCCCCTAAGCTCTGTGTGTGAGAAACTTTAGAGAATTTTGCTGTGGGTGGTGTGGCCAAGAAAACAAGAGGTTATGGGGCTGTAATGGAGGGTGCTCTCTGTGTCTCCATTTCCTAGTCTAAGGTTCCCTTCTCCCGGAAGGAGCAGGTGCTTATCACCCACCTGGCATTGCAGACACCATTTAAACAAGAATGATTGAAAAGACTGAGGTTCCCACTCCCAACTGGTCTGTTCATATGGCAGAAACTCAGGTAAGGAAAGCAGGTTCAAATGCCCAGGACCGAGAAGAGTACAACCCCATAGTGGTGAGCAGGGGAATTGAAAAGACAAAGGTTCACCTCCCCCCAACTCTGCAATTCTGTGAGCACCTCCTCACAGAGCAGGGATATCATTTGGAAGAAGCAGGCCTCTCTCTCTCAGATCCTACCTCAGATACCAGTGTAGCAGTTATATTCAAAGAAAGAGGAAGACCATAACTATTCTGTGGAGGGAACTGATACTTGGAAACCTGCTAAAAGAATTCCAGGCCTAAGGGTGTTGTTGAAAACAATGGAGATATTGGCAGGGAGCAATTAAAAGGAGGTTGGTTGCAACAAGTGAATTAGCAGGATGTTTTGCAACCATTCCAATCAATCCTGGTAGGTTCCTCATCAGTTCTAGCAGCTAAAGAACAATGGCGGAGCCTTTTGCAGCATCTTCACAGGATTTTTGATAGTGGATAGGGAAAACAGGCTGTCAAGGAAACAGGCACTTATACCTCCCCAAATCTGCCAGGGTGACACTGTTATATCATCCCCTCCCTCCAGGATCCAGGTATGCCCAATCATGCATTCGCACACTCATTGGGTCAGGTGTGTACAATTATGGGGAGGGCAGATGACCACAGGTGCTGGTTAAAGAGCCAAATGCAGAAGGGAGTGAAAAACCCTAATGACTCATTTACCATACAGAGAACCACCAGAATTTCAATGGAGAGAACTGTAGAGATGGTCAAGAATAAACCTTCTGGAATTCCAGCCAACTGTGGGTTAGAAAGACAAGATCATATGCTAGGCACCGACTCAGGAACAATCAATCAGGAGAAAAATCATTCCCTAAGAAGCACACAGTTAGATCAACACTCACTGGAGGACATACGGTCACTGGGGTATAAACCCAACCTGTTAAGTGCCTGGACAGAGTTGCTCTGTCAGGAACTCAACTTAAAATTCTATGACTTGTGTCCACAGAGGTTCAGAAGACTGTGTGTGTGAAGGGAACTTGCAAACGACCAGTCTCTGATTGTGGGGCAAAACCTGAACACCCCGAATTGTAAGAGTAGTCTCCCAGCCTCACAGACACCCCAGGATAAAGGGTGAAGAGCCAACTACTATGGCAGCTCAGATCAGTCCTTGACCAATAAGTAGACACAGGGGCACTCCCGGAAGCCACGGTAAGAAATAAACAATGGGAAAATTGTTTGAGCAGAGACATTGAAAGTGCAGACACAGAAATAAAACACAATCTAAGAAAAATGACACTGTCCCCCTCAAGAATAATGAGTAGAATAAAACCGGAAGGATTTTGTAACTGTGAAGTCATACATTTTGATGTGCCTTTGAAGCATGGTTATAAACAGTAGGTTATAAACAGTAGGTAGAAGGGTGTTATAACCACCCAAAGGACAGTGGCTGGTAGTGGACAGGCCACTGTCTGTGGTTTTTCCCTCACACACACAATTGCAAGACCACTTAGGTTCAGGGATCAACAAACAGGAGAAACAAAGTTTATAAGGTCTCAAGAGGCCAGCTACCTCACCCCAGATAGCATCCACAGTGTCTAGTCCTAAACAAAAGGCTGCTCGTCCAATATGATGCCATCCCATCCAAGAGGGTCTGGAGCTCGTGGTGCCCAGGTGGGCTGTGACCGAATCCAACTCAACACAGCTGGAGGTGCTCACAGATGGGACTGCTGAGGTAACACCTTAGCAGCCCACAGCAACAGTCTAAAGGTGGGATGGACCTGGAAGCTGGTCCAGACAACAAAGGAGGCAGTGGCACTTGGAGGCAGTGCTGAATGAACAGCTCTCAATAAATGATGAGGACCCAGAGTGACAGTCACCCATCAACAGTGCTGGATAGCACTGGCCATTAGTGCTGGTCACTACCAGTCACTAGGAGACAGTATTGTCAGAAACCACCAGCTTTATAGCTTTAGTGAGTAGTTGGATCACACACCAGCATTTTTAGACATCAGCCTAGGGCTTCTGGTGTTTTTTCCAGGTGATGTTAGGGTCAGGGCCAGAGACAGGTACAGCTGATCTGGCCTCTAAGAAACTCTTTGGCTTCTCTGTTAAAATCTTTGGCTTCTTTTCTTTCTTTGGAGGTTAGCTACTGGATATTTTTTCTTTCATCTTTTCTTCTGAGGTTGGGAACATAGTCTCAGAGTCCTTCTCAGGAGCAGAGGGGGTGTGAGAGAGTCCCAAGCTGGTGCCTGCCCTGACTTATCTCCCACCTACAAGTCTGATTGGAGCATTTCCTATGATTGATTGAATCATCTACCAATCAGCTCATAGTGGCACCTAAACCATCTAGTCTATAATTCAGGCACCAAATCTATGGGTCTTTCTACTGCCTGCAGCTAGAGGAGCCACAGCATTGGAGCTGGTCTCTTGGGACATTTTGCTCCACCCTATAGCCCCAAACCAGGAGCTGCCTGTCATGGGGTGGTATGGTAGGGGAATCACCAACAGTGGCCATCACTGCTGGCCTTTGCCTGCAGCTTGAGCCCCAGTGGTGGATAGTAAAGTGCCTGCCACCTGCTGTTGCTTGCACTGTCCACAGCAGCTTCTGGGCCAGGTGAAAACTGGCCGCCACTTTCCAATCTCTCCCGCCAAGTAGGTGGTGGTAAGAAATTGCCAGTCTTACCTCATGGTCCTAGAACTGAGGGGGTCTGATTTCCCCCTTCTCTGGAATGTGTAGTAGTAGAGTGGCAGTCACCAACTGGGATCCAGTGGTTAGTCCCAAATAAATCTGACTGATATGGAGGAAAAAGGGACCATGTGGGAGTGTAGAGTGCATGCGGAGACCTGGAACAGGGTGGTTCCCAGGCAAAAGGGATGTTCCAGGTTCCTGAGCCCAGCCAAGGAAGGGTGTTGATGAGCAGGGAGAAGTCAGAGAAGACTGGGAGAAAGAAGTGAGAGGATCAAGGAGACCTGGATGAGGCACATGAAGAAACTGCACTTGCTTCTCATACTTGAGCTAAACTTTCACCAGAAACTTAGGGGTCATGGAAGGAGACACTTGAAGGAGATAGAGATGCCGGTGAGAGACTTGTGGGGAAGCTGACAACAGGAGCCTTTATCTTGACTTTTATTTTGATTTTGCTCTTTTCCTTCCAGATTTGCCTGACTCCTTCTGCCCCTTTTTTGTGGGTCCCCGCCAGAAAGTACCGTACACTGTGACAAGTTCTGGGACCTTTGTGGCCATAATTTGGGCCAAATCTGTGTGACTGGACATTTATCCATGAAGGGATGAGCAACTTTGGGTTTAATTGGGGAAACTTTTAACTGTATTCTTTCTCTTCTTTTTTCTTTATTGCACATTAATTGCATTAAATTTCTTTTTCTTTTGATAGTCTTATGCAGTATAGCGTGTTTTGTCTTTATGTGGTAAATGGCAGAATCCATTTAGAGCAGGCAGTTTTGGGGATCTTGGGGTTTATGTACTTATGTGTATGACTGCCGAGACTGCTTTGAATTCCTAATGTACCAACACTCCACTCACTCCCCCACCAATAAAAGGAAACCCCCCTAGATATCTAGGAGAAGGTTTTTATTTTTAAACCTGAATTGTTCTCTCTTCTCCGCTGCTTGTTAGACAATAAAATTCTTGACCCATTAAACTGAATCTGTACCAGATTTCTGAATTGCTGGTTTTCGATCACCTGGTAAGTGGAACCTCACTTTTAGGGAGTTCAGTAAGAAAATATCAGAGACTACAGATTATAGTGGAAATAGATTTCACAGAGTTCAACTAAGTGACTGAATGAAAACATAAATGGTTAAGCAGACAACAATCTTCAGGGATACCCAGAGTGGCTACCCTGGATTATTTAAAATGTCCAGTACTTAAAAAAATACATTATATACGCAAAAATAGGAAAAATGTAGATGCACAGGAAAAATAGACAAAAGCTACTACCTTTAGAGGTCAAAATGTTGGACTTAGCAGATACACTACAAAAGCAACTATTAGAATAGTTAGAATAAAGGAAACCATGTCTAAAGAGTTAAGGGCAGGTCTGAAGACAAATGTCTTACTAAATAAAGAATATCAATGAGGAGATTAAAACTTTAGAAAGAATCAAAAGGAATCTTGAAAGCAGAAAATGAAAAGACCAAAATGAAAAACCCCTAGAAGGTTTAAAGGGCAGTTGTGACCTGCAGAATGAGTTGATGGACTTGATGTTATATCAGTAGAGAGTACGCAATCTGCAATACAGAAAGAAAAAAATTGAATAAAAATAAACAACTTCATAGAAATCTAAAACATACCAACATCTGTGTAAAGTCAGCACTCAAATGAAGAGAGAACGATATGGGCTGAAAAAATATTGGTTAACATCTTGGACTTGTGGTGTCAAATGTGGAAGTTTTCAGGCATTATCTACTCAAATTCCAAACAGGATAATCCAGAAAGATTCACATTTAGAAACATCACAATAAAAATACCAAAAGTTAAAGGTAGTGAAAATCTGAAAGCAGCAAGAGAAAAAGGACTCGTCAGGCACAAGGAAACTCCAGTAAGATTAACAACTAGCTTCTTTCCAGAGGCCATGGAGAGAAAAGATGAAAGGGCTTGTTCAAAATGTCAGTGTGCTTCAGGGAACTGGAATTTGTGGACATTATTCCCTAATGACTTCCCACCATCTATTTGTCTGTTCCTTATAGGGTAAGTGAGTTATCAGGGTTTTTCACACTCTTTAACCATTAGCCTCTATGTCTATCACCTAGGGTATAGCAGCCTCCCCATGATTGTATACACCTGGCCTAATGGGTGCGTGCATGAATAAGTGGGCACATCTGAGCCTAGGAGGGTGTGATAAGAAGCAGTGTCATCATGGAGGGAGGAAGAATCAAGTGACTGATACCTTGCTGATTGGTTTCCACTGTTCACTATTACGAATCCTGTTATGATGATACCTAGGGCTGGTAGAACCTATGATAAACCTTGCCAGATTGGGATGGTTACAAAACACTCTATTTCCAAATCTTTGTGTAGAAAGTAGTTTATTACTTCGGTTGATATGAGTTCACCAAATTTCTTAAAGGTAGTTTCTCTTGGGCACCTGTTGGAAATGGCTCCAAATTCATTTCTTCACTTTATGATGATATACCTGGTGTTCTTTTATGGAATCGTCATTTCCTCATTCTTGGTCCAGATGTTTTATGAGGCTGATCTATCTAAAATTCTGACTTTGTGGGTGAGCATAAAACAAAAACCTGTTCAATCAGGTTTCCTCTGACCAGACAGAAGTCTGACATATTCAGTTACAGGTGCATAAATCAAGTGGGTGAGACTCAATATGGGGATTTCCATTCAATCGTTATGGGAGCCCAGGAAGAGGGTGCCTCTTGGATATCCAAGTTGACACAACAAGAGGCAGAATGGAGAGAACGGGAGAGAGAAACTAGTTTTTATGGTGTTAATTTGAGCACGTCAAGTTTGAGTTAGGTCTCTACTAATTGAAACTACAAGAGTCATGAATAATGATGTGCTCTTCTACAGTTTTCATATACTTATGAATAATCATTTTATGGCTGAAAATAAACCCTCTACGAGTGGCGAGACAGAAACTCAAATATAGCTTAAATTATCTTAGAAAGCCGTTCTTTTTTTAGTGAATTTTAAAAAAGTCATAGTATCTTTCATAACAAAACTGGGAAACTGATGTCAGTTTGATCTAACAGCTCATAAGTGGGACAGTGCCACGTAGGTGATGTTGAACGAAGTTTGCACACGTCCATTTTGGGGGGTGGGGGGTGGCTTATTTCTGGTTAACCATGCAGGCTTGGAGACATGGTTGTGGTTAGGGTTGTGAACAGGATGGGTAGAGGTGATTAGTGAGAAAGCCCTGAACATTAACTCAGAGGCTTGTTGAGCTATGTAGGACATACTAAAAGATCCAAGGAGGCCACATTTAAAAATAGCTTAATGAAATTAGTACACTGCAGTCTGCCCTGAGGAGCAGACATGACCTGACTTGATGAAGCTTCACATACAAAATGGATTTTATTTTTAGGGCATTCTATCTGGGATAACAATGGCTCTGTTGATAGGAAGGTGGTAGGTATAGTTTGTCATAGTGGCTGGCACTTACGTTTGAAAAGAACAAAATAGCATATTTAAACTGTCAAGCCCTAATTGTTTCATTAGATGGTGGTAGTCTTTGACAAAAGGGGCCAGCTAACTGCTGAAAGCAAGAATGATGAACAGTAATTCTGGCAGGGCACTGGGGTGCTACACTGGTTACCTCTCCTTTGTTTCTGCCCCGTTCATCTCTGTTACGAGGGGAAGTCTCATTTTCGAATGTAATGACTGCTATTAAAATCAGTTAAAAGCCTTTCATGAACGCAGTGGTCTATCCTTTACATATTTTTTAGATATGAATGAACTATGGAGGCAAGTTCTAGCATTTGTATTCATATATTGGTTCTCCAGCATCCGGTTTAATATCAATTATAGTAATGATAGATATTTCATTTAGGCCTTTGAACCCAGCAGTGTCCTAAAGTGATTTACTCATTTTATACATTATGAATGAAAAGTTGTCTTTGCCACTAACTCATAACCATCTCACCTTTGACAGCAAATACCACGCCACCACCAGCTGCTGCCTCTCTGTGGAAAATGGAGATCCTCCTGTCTGACAGAAATGAAGGAGGACTTTTCGGTAGGCGGAAGGCAAGAACTCAGCTTAATATCTTGACTGGGCACTGTAGAGAAAGCCCCAGGCTAGGCATTTATGGTAAATAAAGCAGTTTCCACATATTAATTTTATAAAGCATTTCTGTTCTTCCCTCTAACACTGCACATCTGTGAGGTATCAGGGGAGAGACTAAGTGGGGGTGTGGGAAGGGGGGAGTTCTGATTTATTTCTTGCTGCTCAGTGGAATAAAGACCCACAGCATGTTTTCCATTTACACACATTTAAGAATTTAGAGGCTGCTTAGAATGAGAGAGTGGTTATATTTCATCAAGAGACATCATAAAAGCTTTCTCCAGTTTGAAACACAAAAAAATCAGATCCCAGAGATAGCTATTTTTTCTCAGGTACAAGGAACCGAGCGTGATTAATGCTCTTTTCAAGGACCAGAGCCCGCCTTTCCACGTCCAGAGAGCGCTCACGGAGGACGCCTCCCAGCAGGCGGGTCTGTGCTCTTGGCGGGATATAGGAAGACTCCTCCGCTGGGTGGGCTGTGGGGATCTTCACTTTGGAGGCTCCCCCTCTAAATTCGGAGACCTGATTTATCCTTGATTCGGGTTTTTAAATTAGTCTTGCTTACAATTGTCTTTTTCCAAGGGCAGCGTTGCTTTTAGCCAAGCTTTATGTTACACTCTCTATATAAATTTCAGCTGAGTTCTCCACAGCCAAGAGACTGAAATGTTCTGAGCCTATGTTTACCATCCTCTGGGGTGAACTGGAGCAGGCCTGTCCTGTCAGGTGTTGCTTCCGAGCCCTCTGGACACGTCACTTTATTGACTCTTGTTTCATAGTAAAAGATGATGGTTTTGTTGGAAAGATGGTCTCCGTTTAGGCCCACCTTTTCCTAACTTAGAAAGGTGTGTGAACACATGAGGGTCCAGGTTACAAACAGTTCCATTCAGTGAGAAGAAGCCAGGCAGAAACCTTGGGCATGTATTGAAGAGGAAAGGGACTCCTGCGGTGAAATGAAACCTCACATGAAAGGATGTGCTTATTACCTGTCTGCCTCTATTGCTGCAGAACATTCCAGAATTCAAAGGAAAGTTACCAAAGAAGAAACAGCAGTCTGGAAGCAACATGCCTGTGGGTGAGAGGAGCTGGCAAGACCTGATGCTATCAGGTGGAAGCAGACTAACATCCAGGGTGTGGAAAAACACTTTTCAGCTCAGTCTATCTTACTACCTGTGTGGACACGACTCAAGTGCTGCTCCCAGCAAGTGCTGACACAGGACTTCCTTTGCTCTCTGACTCACTGCCATTTTCACAGGCTAAGCTGCCACCAGTAGGTTCCATGGAGACGTGAAATGTTCCAAAGCTGGGCATGGGTCTTGCTATAGAAGACCACTGAGGGCAGAAAATTATCATCCCAAGTGCTTTTTTGGATCTGACATGTCAGAATACATCCCAGTGGTCTAATTTGGCAATCCAGTTTTCCAGGGTAAAAGACAAACAAGAACCTGTAGTGATGATCACCATTCCCCATTTCTGAATTTCTAATACATGGCTAGAGGGGGAAGAAAGGAATTTCTTTAATTGTTTACAAAATGTTTTGAGTCCTGACAAAAATTCTACAGAAAGAATATTCACATATATTACCAATTTATTTCTTTCCTTATCTGCAAACGGATAGCCTAGAATCTGGAAGCAATAGATGGTGTCCAAGGAAATTGCCTCACTAAAGAAGAAATCAAAACATATGGCAATAATTTTCTTCTAGGTTTACCAGGGCTGTAGTGGTGATCAAAATTGGCATTTGTGAAATAATGGGTACTCTTAACTTTTTCTTATTTTATTTTTTCATTCTGAAAAATTAGTATTCATGTTGTTTTCATGAGTTGCTTTGCACATGAACTGATCAAATGTTAAGTGCTGTGGAGAACAACTTCTCTATGTTTGAATTATTATCAAGACACTAATAGTAATCTAAATGCCCATAAAATGATCAAATTGTAATCTTGGCTTTAAATTGTATCAAGAATCTACCATCACGAACCCTTTTGACAGGCTGTCTGAGAATATGCATGGAATTATGGAAAGATGGGATATGAACTTGAGAACATCTACCTCAACAGAGGGGAGAGCAGCCCCTCGAGGTTAGACAGACAGTTCCTTGGACGTGGAGCTGATCTCTATTTATCCATTTGTAGCTAGAGTTACTCCCAAGGTCATCCAGGGGTGTCAACCCTGAAAGGTAACAATGATCTTAGTGATTCTGTTACTATTTTTGTCATCTTTTCTGTTTAATAATTTATTAGAGTTCCTCTAGAAGAGTGGTCAGGCTTAGTAACCAGCGTCCCCTGGTAATTTCTGAATGCTATCTTTTACAAATACTCAAATAGAAAGCCTTAATTTATGTCTCAAGTGAGAGCAGATCACTGCAAGAGGGATTTTACTGAATCACTCTAACTGTAATCCTTTCTAAGAAATGTGAACACTAGAGTATCATTCAGATAGTCTTCAACTCAGGAGTCGAAGATTCCAGACTAAAGGATGTGCAAAAATGCTCTTTGCTAAAATACTTATGTCTCATGCACATAATATTTCTCCCTCAACCCCTGTCCCTCATCCACCAAATCTTCTAGTCTTGTTTCATCCATCCTTTTTGAATTCTTATATCTACTGAAGGTCCAACAATGTGGCCAGGATTGGAAAATACAATATAATTTAAAATGATTATCTGTGTATTTTTGGGTCCACATTCTGTATTTCACCCTCACTGCCAAAGCTCAAATGATGGCACTGAGAAACAATAACAACACTGAAATTTTCTTGTACTTTTATACACTTGTATGGAATGGCAGTGTAAACAAAAATTTAATGCTCCAGAATCACACCATGTTGACCGTTACTAGCATGACTGACGTCATAGAAAAAGTAAAAAGTGGTATATGTACTGCATGATACTAGGTACCATGGAAACTGGGCATTTATTTAAAAGATATGGGAATATATTTGAAAATAGTTTAGTTGGTTACAACCCATTGAAGATATACATGGAATCACAAAATTCTTGATGTAAATAAAATGGTAATAATCCCAGAAAGGTAGGAGGATGCATCTTAATAAAATAGTTGCTCCTGGGGGGGAGGGAGGGGAATTGGGTAGGGGAGAAAGATACTAGAAAGACACTGGCACTGGACACTATTAAGTAAGTTGCATTTAAAGAGTAAGTGATATTATGCTTTTCATTGTGTGACTCCTAGATGTGTTGACTAAACTCTTTTCCCCAGTATCACTTCCCTTAGTGTGCTAGACATAAAAGGAGACATCTTGCTGTCACCTCAATTGTATTATCTTTTATGTACTATATTTTGTATATTTTAAATCTAAATATTAAACTATCAAAAATTAAAGCAAAAGAGACTGGAAACAGTTTATGATGACAAATCAGTCATCATTTATAATAATTCTTCATTTATAATAAGCTTGTATAAATCAATGACTAAAGGATGTACCATCTTAAAGAAAACCAGGCTAAGAATTGTAATAGAGATTTCTCAGAAAAAAAGGTAATACAAATAGCTATTAAACACATAAAAATATGTTCAACCTTATTCATGATTAATGAGATGCAAAAACCAAACAAACAAAACCTAAAAATTTCAGTGATGAAGATGTCTTTTCACCCATCAGATAGTAATTGAAAAACTCCCTAAGATGAAGTGTAACAGACACTCTCATACTGGGATCATGGAAATGTAAATCTATCCCAAGTCTGGGGAGAATTCTTGGGCAATAAAGGCAATGTATTCAAGATGAACTAGTAATGGAAAAGGTGCCGCTTAAAGGAAATCCACTAAAATATGAATCAGATTGTTTTTTTCTAGAATTTTCTTTAAAAAAATTATATTATTTGTTATTGAGTAACATTGATTTACAACACTGTGTTACACCTCTTGAGATGTATATTATTACTACCAGTCAAGTTATAGGAAAAACCTACATGCCAAGTGACAGGTACTAGATGATGTATGCATTGATAACATACCACTCAGCTATAAAAATGATGAAATCTTTTTTCTTTTGTTTTTCAATTTCACTCCTTTTTTATTTAATTTCTATTTTTTAATTGATTAAAAGATGAAATCTTATCATCTGCAACCACATGAATAGAACCAGAGGGGAATAACTTGCTGACTTAAATGAAATAATGCTGAGCGCCATTTGCAAACCAGAAGGGTCATTCCACACACGATAAAAAAAAAACCTCTCTATTAATCGTCCCTAAGAAAACTTAGGGACTGATTTACTAAAATGACCTTCTGAGACTGCACTGGTGCCGCTGGCTTTCTTAATCAGAGATAGCTACCACCTGCCTACACTTCCCATTCCTCAATTACTTTTAGACTTTAAAACATTAATTGTCTCTCAGGTTTGTTTGTCTTCTTTAAAATTCAACAGGCCCTCACCCTGTGTCTCTATAAATACCCCTTTCTTTTGTTAATAAAGTTGTCTCATGGTTCATACTTCCATCTAACCCCCAGCTGTGACTGGGCAATCTCTTCTTGTCAATTCATTTCTCATACCTTGTGTCTGGCGGCCAACAAAATAGCTCAGAAGGAAAAATATAAATATGTTATGATTTTATTCATCTGTGGACTATAAAACTAACAAAGAAACTGATAAAAAATTAAACCAGAACAAATCTTAGAAATCTGACTGTAGAGCTCAGGCTACCAGAGAAGGGAGGAAGGGGTAGGTAAAGAGCAAATAAATGGGTGAAGTTACCAATGGATTGCAGTAGAGGGTTATGGGTGCTTTGGTGGTTGGAATAATATTTTTAAATAGAACTGATCTTTCTTTTGGGCTTTGCTTTCTTTTTTTGTTGGGGGGGGAGGGACTTTGCTTTCTAACTCCTCATTTCTCTGATAAAGATATTTTCAAGGTTTCCCTGTGTAGGCCTCTGTTTTATCAAGAAAACCTGTGTATTCTAAGAATTCACTCCTTGATTGTATCATTGTTATTTAGGCCAGTTTCTTAAATAACCTGTTTGATACCCTATCAAGAATCTTCCACCATCCGTCTCCTTTCTATATGTTCTTAGTTCTATGAACCCTTTAAAGTCTAGTTGAAACTTATTTTGCCATGTAATTTTGTTGAATATTATCAAACTTATGTTCTTGCTCTTCTCCTAAATTATGACAATTTACTTTACCTAAAAATTCCCACTAAATTATTGCATTCCATAGTATAATCTTCCATAAATTAACTCCAGGAAACAGAAATTGCCAATTTTAGGTATTCTATATTCCCTACAGAACCTACATGATGCTGGAAAACAATAAGTATACCAAAAGAGTGTGTTGTTTCATATTTACTGAGAACTATCGAAACTATCACTTCTGTTTTGCATGAAAATAATATTCATGTCTATTATCAGACAATTCATGGTGAACCAAATATCTAAGCAGTGCAAGCTTGACTTTGAATATTTTTTGCTATGTACCTGCATTCTTTGCTGGGAGCTGCAGACAACACCTAAAGAGGTAAATATATAAGAGCAATGTAAGTTTGAAGACAAAAATAAAGAGTTCTCATTTTTATGATATTTGAGAGCCCTCAGAAGGTTACATAAATTCATTTTTGTTTTTATCTTAAGATCATTTGACATTTTGCCTGATCTAATTATAAGTATTTTTGAGGTCATGCAAATTACATGCTGAGGGGCCAAAAACTGATATTTGTCAACAAGATTGCTGATAAATGAAAATTTGGAGAATAGTGAAAATGCAAATGTTTTCAAATTCTCTATGTCCCATGCTATATTAAGGTTGTCTCTTATAACTGATTATGTACATTAACAAAAATAGCTTTATCAACATTTTAGAAACTCAGTACAGTGGTATAGATATCATCCATGAGGAGAAGAAGAGCAATGATGCGTCTGATTCACAATAAATCTATGTGAGACTTGAATTTTAGGCAATAGCTGTATTTATTTTTATTATGATTTTTATGAGGAGTCTTTGGAAAAGCTATGTTCCATGGTCTGATATTTATGGTCAGTTCAACTTTCTTTGAAGATGAGCTACACCCATAAAATAGGACATGACTCATCAGATACTTATGATGACATGACGCTCGTTTGTAAGGTTCAAATCTTTACAAGCTGATGGGCACACCTCTTCTTGACAAGTCAAGGTGCCTGGACTCAGTCAAGATGTGACTGTGTGTCACTCCACGCTCAGAATGAGCTTGCTCTTCCATCATCCATTCTGACCTCAGTGTCTCTGGCTATATAAACTTGTCTGTCTGTTCTGAATATTAATCATGTTGGCTTTAAACCTGGGAGTCTTTTAGAAGAGAAGCTTCCCACTCATCAACAATAACAAACAATTTAGCATTGTGTTAAGCAACTTGTCAGCTACTCCATCTCTGTCAAAGATCTCTCTTTTGTGATAATATTTCAATCATGGTTTGAATGTGTATGATATAGACGTGAGTTGTCCATAGAACAATGTAATAGTATTTCTTACTGTGAAGATAAAATGAAAAGAGAGAAAGAGAACTAGGGACAGAGAGGAAATGAAAAACGGGGGCAAAAAAGACAGAGATAATAGGTATCATTTCTTGGTTACTACCAATTTTTCAGGAACTTCTAAGAATTTCATATAGAGCGGCTCATTTAATCCTCACATCAAGACCATGACATAACTGCTATTATTATGCTTGTGTTTTTTTCTGACCAGGAAAAAATACAGGCACAATGAATTAGTACAGGATTAGGATATGAACCTAGGCAAAGGCAGCCTGAACCAAGAGTCAAATCTTTAAATGTCTATGGCATATTTACTTACTATATAATGATCACCAACTACTCTTTTGAAAATAGAACAAAAATGGGAATTTGCACATTCCATTTGTTTAGGCAGAGTTCCACAATATGCTTAGATGATCTATTGAAGATTGAAATATGTCACCAATCATTTGATTGTGAGTCCATGAAATGTAGCTATTTGGTTGGTAAAATGAACTGACAATTTTCACACAGTAAAGAAATGAGTATCCTTTGAAATCTCACAATGGTTAAGAGACGCATCTATTTTTTGGATTTAATTGGCTTCTTTTTATCACATTTTATTCTTGATCTCTCTCCTAATTTTATCATAGCGATTCATGCAGATGTGCCCAGTCTTTGTAAATGTCAAAGCATTAGCCAGTAAATATTGATTGATTAAATTTTTTATTTTCTTACTGATATACATGTCTGGAGAATAAGGTCTTGTGGGTGGTTTACTGAAGGTTGATCAGGAGAATTAGTCATTCAGCCAAAACTAAAGGGTAAAGTGTAACCATAATGTGTATAATGCTTTATCTAAGACTACTGAAAAATAAATTAGTTTTGATAGTTAATATCTATGCATATAAGTTGGTAGGAAAACATTAGAAGATTACAAGATTTTATCATCTGATATGAAATTATTTCTGGACACTACCTGTAAGTAGTCTGCCAAGTGTGGTAAAATTTTGTTATTTTGCTGTTTAAAATTCAGGATATAGATTGATAGAACATATGCTTCTCCTTTCCCTAACTCAAGCAAGCTTAGTAGAGTTGGCAGTATTCTCAGTTTCAGGGGTAGAGAATGATCTAAGTCAATCAACATATCGCATTCCTTTAATGCTTGTAGTTAATTAGTATGACTTAACTCAGTTCAGTAGAATTTTTGAGGATTCCTTGCATTGGTAAGAGCATATCATGAGATTCTTCAGCTAGGTTAAAATCATGAGAATGAAATCAATGGTGAAGACACAGCATTGAGGAAGTGATAAAAACAAACAAACAAACAAACAAACAAACAAAATAAAACCCAGAGCAAAATGTCATGGATAAAACCATTCCAGCATTTGATTATTCTTTGCTTAAATCCAGAATACATCTAAACAAATTTGAATTGTATTTTTGATGTTTGCAATGGAGGGAATCCTGACGAAGAGAAAGTAAAGAAGTAAAAAGGGAAAGCATTACACTTCTTAAAATATAAATATTTCCCTACTGTGATATCAAAGTGTTAAAGTTAGGTGGGACTACTTGAAAGTATCATCATCAGGGGCATCTTTTGTTTCACTTTTTAGCAGACATTCCCCTTCCCCTCCCCCTCCTTCAAATGGTTACCAAAATTCTTGACAGTACCTGCTGAAGTTGTGGACCTAGAAGGTTGCATGTGATATTGAGTTCCTGACACTTTTTTTTTTTTTTTGAGACCTAACAAAGGTTGGATTGATCTGGAGGTTAAGCTGAGCCAAATGCTCTATTTCATTTAAGTATTTGAACTAAGAGACAGAATTATAGTCAGAGAATGATGAGCACTTGAACTGCAGGTCATGTTGAGTCTGGTGGTAATTTTCAGCAGTGTGCAAATGTATTAGAGAACAGGAAAAGTAACAGGAGACTTCAACTAAGACAAGGAATTGAGAGAAAGAGAAAGAGAAAGAGAGAGAAGAGAGAGAGGGAAGTATAAGATTAGTTAATCCAAAATATAATATGAGGGTGATGGCATTTTTATGTGCTGACCCAAAGGTAAAATCTGACCATAGGCAGTAGAGCCAAAGAAGACTATTGAAAAGCTGGGAGAAGAGTGCCAAGAGGTGCAGAAAAGACTCAGCTAGAGCAAGGGTGCTGTGGAGAACAAGAAGGCTGACATATTTGGAGCACAGTAGTTTAGGAGGAGATTGGTGAACCTTGACAGGAGGGTAGCTGGGATGCTATGCTAAGGCAAATTGCTAGTGATTCTGTTTTCCAGTAATAATAGCACCATAATTGTGATTATTTACTTAGAGTTGAATTGAATAGGTTTATGTTTCTTAAAAACACTCCCCTGAATAGAATAGTTGTAGAACATTGTAGTAAAAGAACTGTTGCTTTTCTAATTCAGTATCATGTAAAACCGAGAGAAGAGATGAAGAGATGAAAGCAGTGCTACAGTTGAAAAAACATTGAAAAATTCTAATTTGTAACATTTTCACCCTATAAAGCTGAATCAATGAGAAATGTGACACTTTTTAATAGTCACTAAAATGTGAACTCAGGGTTATAGATTATAGATGCTAGCTCAATCTTCAATTTTAGTTTTGCATCATGTATTGCTTGCATGATAAAAAAAATATCTCTATTCACACCAATAAATAGGTGCAAATGGTAAATGATAGCAACTGCTCATCACCTTGAAATCTCAGGATTCCCAACAAATAAACTGACCTAGAAACTTGAAAGTAGCGGAATGGTTAATTGGGTTCTTTTTGATATCCAACATATTTGTATTCTTTGTAATAAACATACAAATTAGGCTATTTGATAATGAAACTTAAAATACAAAGCTATTTGCATGACTGTATTCCACTTTGTTACAGCTTCATGGTAGCTTAGCTTGTGATTAGAATGCCACCAGGTGAATGTGATGAGTGTGGGCAACCATCAGCCAAGTAGAGTGGGTTTGGGCTGTGGGGGCACTTCCTTGAAATATTTTTCACAAAATTCACGTAGGAACAAACAAATTTATTGAGAGGCCAGGTCAGAATTTCAAGAAGTTTAAATGTGTGATTAAAGATCAATTGTCACATTGGTAGTTAGTTTCCAGTGGGTTGAAATTTGGTATAAAACATTGTTGAAGTCTCCTTTTTAGGAGTATGTCTTTGGCTTTACTATGTATTTTTAAAGATGGTTTTCAAATTATTCAAAAAAATTGTTTTCTAATAAAATTTTTACAGGGATGCCAGTGATACCCAAACAAGTCTTTAAAAATAATGACTCAAATTTACCTGCAAGAGCATACATTATGAAATAGAAACCCATGAGGGAACTTGGGGTCAAAGGAAGTCAAGGGCTTGTTTTGTGGTTTGTGGGTCTCACCTCTGGGGACACTGCTCATTTTCTTTCTTAGTACCAAATGATGAAAATGCTTCAAAATTTTGGATCGTATGCAATTCTTTTTCAAATCTTTCAGTATAGTGCATGAAGCACAGGATTACATCTTTACATTGACTTCTATGATGTCGGTAAAAGGATATTAGATCCAGAATGAAGTAGTTACTAAAAGTAGTTCATATCAAAAAACTTCACTAGGAGGAAAAAACATCAAAACCCCCAAATGTCCTTTGCACCCAAGTAGAAACTGTTTCTGAAGTGACTCACACTAGTCTATCTCACTCTTCTAGTATGTAATCTCTATGGAATAAGAAGTCTTTCTGCTGTGATTACTTTTGAATTACCAGCTTTTAAGAACAATATGTGATGCATACTGGGTATTCAATATGTTTTAGCTGCCTTTTGGGCAATGAACCAGAGAAAGGAGCTCAAGACGTAATTCCCAATGGCCTTATTTTAAATGAATTCACAACTAAAAAGTTATAAAGACCAGTTTTATTAAAAGTTGGGGGGGGTCAATCTAAGTTCTCACAGTATTATCATATAACATGCAGATTCAAGTTTTAAAATCATTTCCTACTGAATTTTAAGTGGATGAAATACTTCTTTCCCTAAGACACCTAAAGTTTTGCAAGTTTTAAATTCAGATATGATTACTATATTGCTAAGAGCCAACCTTCGTTTTAATGACTATTTCATTTAAAGAGTATTGATCTGAAACTTCTCTTAATGACTGACATTATGAAAACTGAGGGACAAAAGATGGGATTTTCTCAGCTTATTGTGGCTGGCATGGATGTGTAATATATTAATACTGGACAATGTTCAATAGATGCCTGCATAACCTGAGTTTCATTTATTCAAAGAGTGTTCTAATAATTAGTTTCTACAAATTATTTGAAATCTATATATGTGCTGTAAAAATTAAAGGTGGGGAAAGTTATAGGATCAAAACTGTATTTACATGTTAATTATATTCAGTTACCATTCCAACTTGTGGTCCTATTTAAAACTTGTCTCTTTTTTTCTTGAAAATAGGAACCTGTCTTTTAAGCCTCCCTTTGTTTGGTATTATGAATATCAATGATTTAGTGTGCAATTTACTTTGCCCCTGAGATTAACTCCTCTCTTTCTTCCTGGACTGCCACTCCTCCCCTTAACAATGGCCCTTTATGTTTCAGTGCCAACGCCTCACTGTTGTGCTCATGTGTTGGATTTTGGCCAAGGGTGAAACTGAAAACTTTATGGAAGTGGTGACACCAGTAAAGCTCCAATGGAAAAACAGAATCAGAATATGGTTTTAAATTTCTAGGAGCTGTTTAGTTTCATGTTGACGGTGAGAGTTTTCCTCAATTGCCTCCTTCAGTGAAGTGACCAGTATTCCAGCAGTGAATGATCCTATCTGAAGGTGTTGGGGAGAATGCTAGCCAACACTAATTCATTGTTGTTCTTTGGTAAGAGACTTTTGTTGTGGTTGACTTGTGTCCACCCAAAAGATCTAAGTCCTAATGCTGGGTACCTGTGAATGTGCCCTTATATGTATATTGGCTATTTGGAGATGCAATGAAGTCAAGAAGAGTTGTGCTTGCCTAGAGTGGCCCTAATTCACTGACTCTGGAGACAAGGGGACAAGAGACAGAGGCACAGATGCACAGAGAGAGAACACCCTGTAAAGATAAGAAGGGACTGGAGAATTTTCTTTCACATACCAAGGAATGCCAAAGCTTGTGGGCAATATACTAAAAGATCAGAGTGAGGCATGAAAAAGCCTAGTGCCTCAAAGAGTGTGATCCTACTGACCTCTGGATTTCACACTTTTACCCTTCCGAACTGTGAGAGAATAAACACCTGTTGTTTTAAGCCAGATAGTTTGTCAAAATTTGTTGCTGTAGCCTGAGAAAACGAACATGTTCATAAGAGGTAAAAAAGTGGATAACCTGAAGATGATAGAGTTTAACCTTCTAAGTCACTAATTCTATTCTGTTATCTTTTCCATTTAAACTTTTGAATGACTTTCACAAACTCTATGTTTTCTCCTTTCTTGTTTTATAATGTGGCAGACAGGATGGGATGAAGCAATGCTCCCCAGCTTCCAATTAGCTGAGTTACTTGACACTCTTCCCATGACTCTGTTCTCTGGATACTGATCCACACCCCCACTTCCACCCCCAGCAAAGCCTGTGCATATCCAGATGGATCCCATTCCTTCCTTCCTTTCTTCTCCCCTCCTCTCCTTATTAAGCAGAACTCTTTGGGTCACATTCATTCCAACCCTGAGCTGTTCCAGGAAACACGTTATCTGGTCTGTTAAGTAAATATTGGGTCACTGAAGAAGTGACCATTACTGACTTAAGATGTAATGTCATTTAACTAGTCCATTTGTTTTAATGGCATCAACCTTCAGGCAAGACTTTGGCAGAAAAATGATTTTCATTATGGGAAGTGTGGGGGGGTGAATGGGAAGGTAGCTCCTCAGGGCGAATGCACCTGTCATATCCTTCAGGTTATATCACACAGCCACGCCTACTGGTCCCTGTCTCTGAACTCCCTGTGGGAGTTCAAGTATTGTCCCCAGGGCACATCACAGGAAGAAGCACCCAGAATCCTAAATGAGACACTTGTGTAACTGCCTCCTGAAGAGTGAGAGCTTAAAGTCAATCCAGAATCGTTGTGCTGTTTTCACTTTACTTTCTCTGTAATTGGACTTTTTTTTGGTAAAATCCCTGCTCCCGAGGTGCTTTTCTCTAATACCAAATGAAGTGAATAGAAGTGGTCACACATGTGACAAGGACATGTGACACTCTCTGTTTTGATTATAATCTAGGTTTCTTCAATTAATCAAGCATTCAAACAAATAATTAGAACATCTTGTTAATAAACATTTGTGGGGGGTGTCTGTATCTACAGATGCACACATTTCACTTCTGTGTTACTCAAGAATTAGTCTATCATTTTATATTTTGTCTGAAGTTTTTATTGATTTGTGTGAGCAGATTTACAGATTATATTCCCCTGCTGCTGTATGATGCAATTCAAGGGATAGATACCTAGAGCTAATTGTGGGTCTATTATGAGTTAGTCTTATACAACTTTGCATTTTTCACCTCTGTTTTCTGGGGTCCAGGTGATTGAATATCTGTCTTCTTATATTGAGGTCCCACCCAGGAAATAGCTCCAACAAGATTTCAGTAATGACAACTCCTACTGATTTTCTGCCAGGGTAAATAGCTGTAAGTAATTTTTGAAATAATAATGCTAGACTAAGTGATCATCCTCAGTTAATCAATGTGAAAACATCCTAGAATCTATTTAATTCTAAATATCCAGAAGCTATCCATCTTGAAAGGAAGGTGTTTTTTTTTTTTCCAGGTAAAACACTATTTCCCATCTATTTTTGTCATTGCTGATAACAATCCTAGGGCCACTGTAAACAAACTATTGTTCATTGGCAGATAAAACCAGATCTACTTAAAGGTAGCAAAGGATAACAGCACAGGCTATGGAGCCAGAATGCTTGAGTTCCAATGTCAGCCCCATGCCCTTGACCAGCCCTGAGTCCTTCAGCTGATGACAGAAACTCATTCCCCTCTTCTCAATGACTTCACCCACAAAATGGAGATGTTAGAGCACTACTTCCAGGTTGTAGTGATGACTAAATGATTACTGTACATGAAGCTTTAGTGTCTGGCACATAATAAATACTCAATAAATGTTTTTCTTATTAATACTGTGAGTTTTTCTAGATTCCAAATGGGCAAGCCTGTCAGATGCCTAGGTGAAGATAGAATGGGAGCTGAAAAATTTTAATCAAATGTGATTTTGCTGTTGAGAATGAAGTTTCAGGATGATGTTTCTTCTGTCCAAGATGTCTTAAGATGGCATATCTTGAGGCCACTAAAAAATATGGCAGTGGCCATGATGTACAAGAATTGAGTGGCTGTTTCTAGAATCAGCCTGCGCTGAGATCCAGGTTTCTTTCTGACACCTAGCTTATGTTCATGATGTGCAGTACATCTCTGCTTTTGCTTTGGATAAAACCTTGTCATTGCATAAGAAATGCTTGGCTTAGAAAACACTTTATGGAGTTCAAATCTTTATTAGTGTATTGTTTGACATAATGTCCAAATCAGGCATTCAAACAAAGGGATTATCCAAAAAGTGATGTTTATTTCATATCGGTAATAGACCCAGGCTCAGGACAGATGAGAAAGTGAAGAGGAAAGTCAGAGTGTAGGGAAACTGAGCTGAGTGTTGGGTCATATACAAAATGAGATGGTTAGAGTGGAATTTTTTTTCTCTAGGTGTTTGATTCAAAGGCTGGCACTCGTGAAAAATAGCAAAAATTACCTTAACTAGCTCTTCTTCATGAAGCATAGCATAGTTGATTTTGTGCATATAACCCTACACATATTATAGATAACATTTGGAAAATTAAATAGTGTATGAAAATGAATATAAATATAAAATGCAATTTTATAGAATTTGATGTTTTAAACTTAATCTTAAGCCTGAATACTTGAATTCTATTAATTTAAATGCAACTATTATGTGATTATTAAAGCCCTGGATGGGGCCCATGCTAAATTTTATCCTTTGGGTTGTCTTTTCTATCATTTTCTCTTAGCTTGCTTATGTTTTTGAGCATAATGCCACCTAAAGACTAATATTTTTTTCAGAAGAAAGGTCTTTGATAAAAGTTATGTAATGTGAATATTTGGTCTCTAAGGTTCTCAATGTTATAAACACTTGCATATCAGTTTTAGTAAAAGGTGCACTTAGGAAAGTCAAAACAGAAATGTTGTATTTACGTTTATTGCTAAGCTTATTGGCAAGGTTTTCACATTTTATGAGATCAGCAGAACAAAGTACCATCACTTTGAGGTAGGTCACAAAAACGAGTAAGTAAGCATCTTTGCTCAGTTATTGTTGTTTAATTTCCAGTGAGAATGGAGAAGCTTTATACATGAACAATCTTAAATACTGAATGAGAAAACAAATGATTATGAAGTGATTGGGAGGTTATTGGAGAACTCCCTTGTCATCCCAAGCTTGTCTATAAATAATTAGTAATTTTATCATAAAATAATTTAATTTTTTTTCATGGTTATGTTGGACAGATTGAGGGGTACCCCAGGACTCCCTAAATTTGTATGTGTTATAGGGATTCTACAATCTGTCACATAAAATAAAGCATACCCTTAGTGTGAAAGATCTTTAATAGAATGATTGTGCTTGGAAAGAGAAGAGGAAGGTTATAGTTTCCCAATGGCACCCCAAGTTTGCCCATCCCTGTGTGGGTGAATGCCCAGTTAAAAAGTGTTGCTTTGAAGGGGGGCTGCTGAGGCCCAAATGTTTGCTTCAAGTTTAAGGTACCATCTGGTGTGAAGTTGAAATTGGGTAACAAAACAAGTAAAATGTGTTACTTAATTAAAATTACAAATGAGGAGCAGCTGTCCCTTTAAGCCCATGTACTCCTTAGGTTCATCCCATCCTGCACAAGTAGTATCAAGACCACATACACCTTCAAAGGAGGCAAAACAGATTAATGATGGCCCCCTTTGATTATCTTAACATCCAGTTCAGTCTCTCGTTCAAAAACTGCACATGACTGCAGCAACCATGTGCATCCACAAAATGGTGACTGTCCCACCTTCAAGTCACATGAAGAAGCCAAGATGGTGGTTTGCTCCTTCTTCCAAAGTGGGAGATTCAAATCCATTGACGACTCCAGGATGGAGTTGCCAATTCATCTCCAAAAGACACAGCTCTGGCATTCTTTCAGCTTCAAATCTGAAGTGACCGGAAGCCAGCAAGACTCACTTGATACAATAGCCGCAAACACTTGAGACTTCTCATGATGAAAACAGCAACACAGCATGTTCTCCTCAGTTCTCCAGACAATTACCAAGTTTGGCAGTTTCAAAGTTAAACCAAGTTCTTAAGTACCAAATTTCCAAGTCTGCTTACATAAGTCACAAGTTTCTCCAACATGTTCCCCCAGGCTCTTCACCAGCCTGGGCTAGGGAAGGAAACCCACAATGTGGCTTTCTTTCCTGCCTTGCTGCCACACATAGCAATGGCAGCTCTGAGGCCTCCAGCCTTGCTGCTGCTCCTCTCTCTCTTCTCCATGAGCTTTCTCCCTCTCCCCCTTCCTCACTCTCCAGCGACTCCTTAAATCTCCTCTCTGTCCTTGAGAGACAGCTTCCCTTCTCCAAGTCTCCGCCCATCAAGGCACAATGGCTGCTATTCTAATGCAGCACCACCAGTGCTGAGGAGCATGAACCCCCAACTTTATCACAGCCCCCCTATCAAAATCATAGGAAAAGGTTAGATGGGAGCAGGCAAATCTCAAAGAAAAGGAGCGAAACTAAAGCATAAATCAAGGTAAAAGCTGCCATTGTCTTTCTCCCCTATATCACTTTCACAAGTGTCTTTCAAGTGTCTCAACATGTCTCCACTTCATATTTCTCTTCCAGATCCCCCAAACCCTTGGTGTAACACCAAAGTTGTGAAGCAAGCACACCCTTCTTCACACGTCTTCAGTTTCCCTTGTTTCTTCCCTGTGTCTCTCCTCTGTCTCTCCAAGTGTTCTACATCTTCACCTGGCCACTAGCTGTGCCCCTCTTTTGGCAGGACAGGGAATTTGTAACCTCCCTCTCTTGTCAAGATTATTTTGTTATAACCTGTCCTGCTTTTAGACTGGTAATACTTTAGATCAATCATTGTGCTTGAGTCAATCTAGACGAACTCTTGTTTCTTCTTTCTGGACAATGCTAAACTGCTTTTCTGATCCCCTTGCAGTTTGGTTGGGATTAAAATGGGATGACTGCCACTTCCAGTTTGAACATGTACCTCTCTGCTTGATCTTCAAAGACCTCTTTTTGTAACCTTGGTGATTAATAAGTGAAATTGGCTGTATTAATGTTGAGAAATGAAGTAGTGAAAAATTTTATATTGGAGCCTAGAAAGATGGCAATATGTGTGATACAGTAGCAAAATATTTAGTATAACTCTCTCCTGCAATAAACTGGAGGTCAAACCAGTTCCTACTCTGTCTGCAGCTTTAGGGGTAACAGTTGAATTGAATCACAGTATTGGAGTGGACCAGCTATTAAAGGCTGTATTTTTCAAGGTATTAAAAAAAGAGATGGACTCAAGAGAGAACAGACAGGATTACAAGCATAAATGCAAAGGAATAGTTGGAGTCCTGAAATATTTGCTTGGAAAAACTGTTTCTACATCTTAAATAGGAAAACATTTGGTTTAAAAATTTACTGATTTAATCAAATAACTCAGGGCAAAGACCAGATTAAGGGCGTGTCCTTCCTTTAGCTGATTATCCTTTGCTTCTTGCCAGTGGTTTACTGAAAAGGAAAATTACCTCACTCTCTAGCTGCAGATAGCCTCAAGATAGTCACCATTGCTTTGGGTGCGAGAGGCCTGAGGGTTAGAAAACAAAGTAACAAAACTCATTTAAGAATTATATCTCAAAAAGTTGGAAATCTTTACCTTCTCACTGCAAATGTATTGGAAACCTATTAAATTGTTGAGGGAATTGTATTGTCGCCTCCTCCCCACCAGCCCCCTCCAAAAGCAATGAATCCAAACAAAGAAATTCTTAGTTCAAATTTTAAGTAACCGTACAGCAGATGCTGCCATACATTATCCCACTTGACACTTCCTGTGTCTTCATCTCTTTGTCTGTGGGAATTTGTTGTCTGTAGGCCTGCTTAGAATTAGTGCCCCAGGAATGACCTTGAATCAAGGAGGTAAGAGTGTTTGTACTTGTCATGGAAATTGTGTTACACATAGTCTCTTAGTGGGTTCCCAGAGGTTTTGAGTTCCAATATATCTACTAAGATCTCTAGTATTAATGCTCTCTTTGCCAGCTTCCTTTCCTTCTTTCCTTGCCTTGCTTTTTTTCCATGCCTTCTACAACCAATAGTGCTTCTGAAGATCACTGATTAGATAAAGTACATGAATCTAAATCTTTGCTCAAGGATCTTGTTTTTTTGGGGTATATTTAGATATTTTTTGGCATATTTAGATAGGTCTCCACCTTTCATGGATATTAGGGACTCAAAAAATGTTACAGACTCCAAGTGTGACAACCTACTGAAAAAATTGTGAGCTGGTAGGATGAGTTGCCTGAAGTCCCATTTGAGCAGGGTCATGGATTTGTGAACCCTTTCCAACAATTCTGCTCATTACCCTGACCATGAGGCAACATTATAGACAAAAGGCATTAGATCCTGACTAATGATCATCCACCATTTCCTAGAGGCAGAAAGCTGAAGGTCCACATGCGTGGTTGGAATGTAAATCATTTGTACATGCCTGGTTATAACCAAGCCAGAACAAGCTATGAAATGGATCTCCCGCTCCTCATCCTTCAAGCCTCCTTCCTTATACGGGAACCAGGCTCTATTCTCCTTTCTCAAATGTGAGTCCTCATGAGTCTCTCTGATAAAGCCTAATCTGGTTTAACTGCAAATAGTGATCTCTAGGAAATTCTTTCCTAAGAGGGTAAAGGAGGCACTCTTTTGTTCTGGGACCTGTAACAACTCAAAGGAGACATGCATGGATATGTTCCCTAAATTTTTTTGGACAATGCTGTGAGTGACAGACTTTGGTTTTGTTAGACAACTTAACAAAAATGTTTTTGTTTTGGGGATTGTTTGTTATAGCTGGCAGTATAATTTGTGAAGACTCAGAGAGCCATACATGTTAACTTTCTTATTCTTTCTCTTATTCTAAGATCTGTTTGGGGCAAGCTTCAGTGGGGGAGAAGGTTGCTAGATCAGGATGAGATCAGTGAACTTAAACAAGGGATGGATTGTTTATTAGTCTATTTATTTTTTAAAAATTTATTTTAGAAACTAAACATTACCAAATATAGGTCACACATTCCTGCCTACAATTGAGTCTTGGTTCTCCACTGGACTTGCTACCACTGTACAGGCTATTTGAGAGAGAGAGAGAGAGAGTGTGTGTGTGTGTGTGTGTGTGTGTAAGTGTACCTATAGTATCTGTGTATGGGAGGAGAATACAGGGAAGGTCAGTCATACACAGCACAGAATAGAAGATGGTAATTTTTCTAGTTGTCCTTGTAGTGACCCTTAGTCTTCTTTGTCTGCTACATCCCTCCATGTCTCATATTGAAAATTATGTTGTTTAAGACATCCATAATCTTCAGTGTGGGTTACTAGCATTACTCTGACAAATAAAACTGGCTGCTTAATCTCTGCAAGAGGAAATAATTCATAGATTGGGATAGATAATTCTGAGTCCAGGGTTACTCTCTTTCTTATGTGCTCATTCCTACAAAAATGTAATTCATTTTCCAGAAGTATTTGCATTTCAATTAGTATTTCCAGTGGGCTTTTATAGTTGTAAGAAAATTTCTTTTTTTTTAATTTGAAAAACTCCTAAAATACTTTGACTAAGTTCTTATATAAAACCAATCTTTAACAATAATTCGATTGCCAATAGTTGATGGAGAAACATTTTAAGATAAGAATATTCTCCTTACTTTATAGTGCTATGTTGCTCTATTGCAAGTATTACAAAATGGTCCTGAATTTGAGAAATATTGAGAAATTGTGTCAATCCTGCACCCTACCAACCAGAGACCTAGTACTTGATTGCCATACTGTCAAATTAAAATAGTTTATTTTAAGCTCTTTGTTGCCATGATAGACATCCAAACATTAAAACTCAGAGTAAATTTTAATTCTGAGCAATTGAAATCTTTGTAATGAAGATTTACATATTTATCTTATCCCTTCTCCTCAGACATATTTCCCCTTCTTCTGCTGGTATCCAGCACAAACATGCTATAGCGATCATACAGGTAATAATATCCCAGCCCTGCTGTGTTTCCTCAGCACAAATGCAATCAGCTGCACCAGACTCCCAAACTTTCTTTCCTATAGATTTTCCTATTACTTTTCTCTATGGCAACAGCCCCAGAAATTTAACCCCCCTTTTATTTCGAAAAACCAATTTGATTTGAATACAAAACCCTGAATAAATTTAGTCTTCAAGACATATTTGATATTATCTTTTCTTTCAATTCCATTTCTTGTGACAATTTCATTCAAAATTATAAGTAGTAAAAAACAAAAATGAAGTTCTGGAAGTTAAATACTAACCATGTGTTGGGGATGGTTAGAGGGGAGGTAGGGATCTCTGTGCTTTTGGAATCTATCGAACAACAGATGTAAAGATCAAAAAGAGAAAATCAAGAGTACGAATGTACAGAAAATACTTTGAAGTATAAGCATTTTTTTTTAACCAGAGGAAACCAATTTTCCCAATTTACTCACATAACACTGGGATGAATAAGTTCTGGGCACGCACGAGTTGATGCTGAAACACTGGTAAACAGACTAACAGATGGGAGAGTGTGTTGTTAGTTTTCTGCCTTCTCATTCTTTTTTATTATATGCGAAGAATACAAGACTTAAGCAAAACAAAACAATAATAAAAAACAAAAACAGTGTTTGTGGGAAGAGTACTTGGGCCAACTTAGAATTGGGAAAATGGACAGATGGGTGTTTTGAATAACTGAGTGTGTCTCTAAGTAATGGCCAACAACCAGCATTTCTGAATCTCTATGTCTCCTCATGTTTTAAGCATATTATGGAATTAGATTTGGTCTGCATAAAAAAAATCATTTATGGTTTAACCATTATAGTTACTGTTCAAAACTTTAGTCCTGTTATTGCTCTAATTGATTGAGAAATCGTTACTATTTAGTGTTCTTCAAAGGTTGTTTGACCTAAAAAATATCAGGGAGTCTTAGGGCAAGAGTGCCATGTGGTTTGTAGATCGCTTTGTCTTTTAATTTTTACATTTTAAGTGGTTTCTGAATCATTGCATCCTCTGGCTCCTCCTGAGCAACGGCAGATAACTTGCGGGGTAGCCGACGGTTTCTGTGCTCCGATGAGCTCAAGGAACATGCTGGACTCTGAATCTGCTTCCATATGGAACAAGTTAGCAGCTATTTAATTTCTAAAAATGTTTATGAAGTCCACAGTCCATTGTTATTTTTAGAGAGGCTTGTTCAGGTCTTTGCCAGCGGTTATTTCAGTTCTCTGGAGATTCTTTATGAAACTCCTGCAGAAAACACATCACTTGAAAACTCTACCGAGTTATTGTGAAATGAAAATAAAGATATTGATTCCTTGTTTTATTCACAGGGATTCTCTTGGAATAAGACTTGGTTTATGTTTAGCGACGTGACAAAACAGAACATTTTATATTAACTTTGTAAACTACCTTGATTTTATAATCAGAGTGAACTGTATCATGATTGACCAAAAAAGTACATGACCATTTTGGAATCATGTAAGGGTCCTGCATAAACTTAAAAAAAAAAAAAAAGTGGCTTAACAAGCCTTTGAGAAAATGTTTCACTTAGACTGTTTCCAGTATCATAGTCCTTAAGTGATTTAATTTTTTTCTTGGCCTATTAGCTCAGAGTTACCCCTTTGTCAAGGATTGATGCTTTTTTAGTATTCAGCCTTCATCTCTCTTCCTGAAAGCTTCTTGTGGTTGAATGTTGAATGCTCACAAAAGCTGAGAGGTATTTAAATGTGAAAATGAATTCTTATAATTAGATTTACTCTATTTAATCAAGGATGCAAATACTGTTTCTTGTTCTCAATGAAATTTAGGCGAGGAAGTTGAGAAAATGTAAAAGTAAATGCATCTGTTTCTGCCTATTTTAAAATCTGTATTTCTCTTGAATTGTTCTTATTTGATAATGTTCTTTTCATTGCATGATTACTTAGTTGTAGCTGCAAGGAAATATTTGAATTACAAAAATGCCAGTCTGGTGGCATTAGAGAAACATATTGTGGGTGATGCTTATCTTTGGGTGGCAACTTAGGATAAAACAATCCTGGAATAAGGAAACATCATGAGAAAGGAAGTGGGAAAGGAAAATGATTCATGTAAGGGAATGTAGTTTGACTCCTGATAATTTCAGTGTCGTAGAGACCTTAATAAATGTTTATACACAATACCTTGTGTGAAAGACAGCATACACAAAATAATAAAATGAAAACTCATTTTTTTCTTTGTAAAGTTCATAGGGATTCAATGCAGATTTTTTTCTCAAAGCATTAATTTTAAAATAGAGTGAATTTGTCAGTCTCTGGAACCAGTCTCTCTCTCTAAGATGAAAAATAATTTTGTTTTGATTTATGCATTTAATATTTCACACTGGAAATGTAAAACTACAGCAGTTATTTTATAGTGAGTGAAATCAGAAAATATGGAGGTAATTCATTATATTTATTATTTTTCTTTATAAAACTATAAATCAATGTTATTGAAAATTAAATGTATGGTCTACTGTGAGGGCATTTCTGAGGTATAATAGTACTTTCCATAAGGCTTTCTAGGATCTGACAGAAACTTGAATTATTCATAAAAGCTTTGGATTTTCCTTCAACCTAATCAAATTAATAAAACAATTTCAATTCCAAAAGCTATTAATGCTCTATGGAAGAGAGCAAAGAGCATGAATTTATCTTCAGGTTCTTTTTGAATTTTGTATATCTCTGGGGATTACCCAAACCAAAAAAAGTAGATTAAGAAAAAAAGACTGAATACTGAGTACTATCATTGTTACTTATCTAATATAATATAGTGGTGTGATCAATTTTGCACTTCCATTGTCATCAAGCTTCAAAGGAAAACTGTTGCTTATCGTCCCCTGAAGAATCCTTTAACTCCTTTTCAAAAATATAAGATAAAATTATACAGAAACATTCTAGTTTTTAGGATTAATTATCAATCTATATTCAACACAATGGAAGTTCTTTTTAAAGTAGGATCAGAGCATGTCATAAGACAGATATAAGTAGCTATGCAAAAACAAATATAGAAATAAACAGGGGTCCTACGTTACTGGGAATAGTAGACAAATAAAATCTTCCACTGATTACTGAATTGAATTGAAACATTTTGCATCTAAGGAGAAGGAAATACATTCATTATATAACCTTCATCGGCTAATCCCAAAGCAAATATGTGTTAATCCATGAAGAAAATCATGTTTCAGGAGGTAAATTCAAGGAACTTTTTACACAGATCTTTATACAAGGGATTTTATTTTTGTCTGCAACTTTTTTTCTAATTGAGGTGACAATAATTTCCAACATAAGTTTGCACCTCTAAAGATGTGTTAGCACACCACACTCACCACCGAAACGTCAATAATCCTTCACCATAGTCCATTGTTCTCCCTTACCTCTTTGTTCTTGGTCTCCATTGTCCTTCACCCAATAAAGGAGGGAAATACCATGTTTCTTATCTCACTTAATGACAAGCAGAGTTACAAGGGCAGGTGAAGCTTTATAATATGGAAGGCAAGTGGGTTCTGATGGAGAAGAAAGGAGAACTCCTGCTTTTGCAGTTCAATTTAACCCCTCATACTTCTGGGAAGGAGACATGGAGGGAGTCCCATGGACAATAGACTTGTACGGACTCTTGAAAGAGACACCTGGTTACAGACATGAGGGAATACTGACAATGGCAGCCATGATCTTGACTTGTGTTTTGATTTTGCTCCTTTTGTGTCTGGCCACTTTTGCCCCATTCCTTATGTTTCCTACCAGAAGATGAGTTACTTATGGCAAGCGTCTGGGTCCCTGAGTCCTACTTTCTTCGAACCCTGTTTGACTAGAAACTAACCTACTAGGGGATGAGTAATGTTGGGTTTTTGTTTGGGAGACCACTATTTTCTCTAATTCTGTTCAAGTTCCTTCACACTAAGAATCTGCTTGACTTTGCGCACACAGATGGCTGAATCCCTTAGAGTGTGCAAACTTGGGGTGCTCCTTAGTCACACATACTAATGGATTCAATACTGTAGCCATATTTCACAAGAGACTAATAATAAACAATGTCTTCAACTCCAGCTTTATATCATAGAAACATTGCTTGAACTGACCTATCTTGAGTCAATCCTCTTATTCAGTGAAGTTACTCGTATGGGGCTCAGCTAATAAAGTAAAAAGATTCTACTTGCTTAATGTAGGGATAGATTTGGGAGAATTCAGAAGGAGGAGGTATCTTCAAAAATCCTGGGCAACTTTCAGATGCTTTAAGCAGGCTGTCAGTAAGTGTTGATCATAGTCAATTTCAAGATATATTTCTGAACCAGAAACCCAGAGACTGCACTGAGGTTCAAATGTTCTACTACGAAAACCTGACTTGCATTCTCATTCATTGTGAAAGAGCTGTGTGCTCTGACACAGTCATAGGCAGTTAGAATACTTGAAGATAAGGTTAGCATCACTTCCAAATTGTCTTATTACCTTAGTTAATGTAATCATAAACATGATGGATTTGAATTAGTCAAAAAATGTTTATCTTATCCATGGAAGGCCAGTTTCTAAGCAGAACTACATTTTATAACCCTACCAGGAAGAATTAGCTGTAAAGTACCCAAAACATACCTATACCCTTTGAACGGTATTACTTGAAAAAGTCTTTTTAATGTTAGGAGATTTTGACCAGATTTACCAGTTTTCATGGAAATGAGACCAAGTGACCCCTTTTGATTTCTATGTTCCGATGAGTACAATTTTAGGGCCTCTGATTATTTTCTTGTCAGAGAAATTTCAGCTGTTTGGCCAACATACGCAAGGATACTTGGCATCATTTTCATGTTATGGGAGGGGATATTGTTAATTCATTGACAAGTTCTACTATATTGTGTAGTTGCAAAAATAAAAGACTAAGATGCAATTCTTGGAGATTGAATTAAAATTGGACAAGTGCTTGCCATCATGCCTACATGTCTGCTCTCACATGCACATCTAACAATCGCATCAATTTTGGAATGTTTGATCCACCAGAGCTAAGAGGTGGGGGTGCAATTAAAGTTGGCTATTTTGAAGGAGTTTGATGTCTAATTTTACAGGGATATGAACAAAAGACTAGACTGAAAATATTTTTAGGGAAAAGAAAAAGACTTTTAAATCCACTGATGTGAATTATCTAATATTTTGTCTTGGATATTGTTGTTGGTTTCCATCAACTATTGTAAAATATCGAGACAATGTGTGAGTCTATACATCAATTAATTTTGTGAAAGTGAAACTATAATTTCCATTTCTCCAAATCTTAAAATATTGTACATTTTATGTGCACAATGAATCTTATATATAAAATGAAGACAGTTTTAAATCAGCATGTTAGCTTCTTAAGGTTACCATAGCAAAATCCCCCAAAGTGGGTGATCCAAACAGTAGAAATTTATTCTTTCACAATTCTGGAGGCTAAATCTGAAATTAAAGTGTTAGCAAGGCAATATGTAGGTAGAAATTCCCTTGCTTTTTCTAGTTTCTCAGAGTGCCTTGATTTATGTCAGTATAATTCCAAGCTCTGTCTGTCTTCACACATTCTGCTTTCTTCTTTATGTCTCTCCCTCTTTTCCTGTAAGGCCCCCTGTGATATTAGCCTCAAGATCCACCCTGCCAGTGTGCCTCACCTTAACCTAATTAATTACATCTGCCTTCAACCCACTTTCAGATTAGTTCACATTTTGAGTTACTGGGAGTGAGGACTTCCCTATAGCTCTTGGGGAGGTGTAAGTCAGCCTAAAACAAGAGATTCTTTCTTTTATTTATTTGGTAATGTGGGGTAATAATAGAATCAAGAGTCAAGCAAAGTTTATTTTCCTGGGTAAAAAACAGTTAAAACTGGTTTATTTCTCTGGGATATTTGACTTGAAAAAGAAGAGTTGGTGACATTCACCTTCTGTCTTGACTTCTTCTCTGTGCTGTCATCTCCTTATACTCTAAACCACCCAGCTGTGGAGTTAGATTCACAAAAAATGGCTTTGGAATAATGGCACTGAAAATCAAAATACATTTAAGAAAGAGGAAAACAATTCCATCAGACACTGGGTAACAAGTTGAAGAGCCAAAATGAAATAAATTATAGTATTAATTGATCATTAATGCTGATGTACCTTAGACAGCCCAGAGGGTGCCATTTAAGCTACAAAGTTTTACAGAGAATGAGTTTGACCAGCTATTTTCATCAAAATATCAAACATCTATCTCTATAGAAAGAGCCCATGGGAAAGCAATTTTCTGATGTAAATTTTATTTGCATGGAAGGAAATGTGGATTCACCATTCATTAGTTTAATGACCTTGGGTAAATAAGCCCATTAATTTTTGAATTTTTTTGCATTTGTAAAATAGAAATAATAGTAATTTAGCCATTAAATTAATAGGGCATTTTAATATAAAGTCATTTGTGTACTGTAATGTTATAAATGCATATGCAAGAAGCTATTTCTGGACAATGTCTTCATGGAAATTTTAAGAGGGCCAGTGGCAGTTATAAGCACAGGCTCTGAGTAAGTATGGTAGCTATAATGCCAGTTCCACCATCTACCAAAGTATGATCTTGATCTCTGTGCCTCTGTTTACTTATTTGTAAAATGAGGATAATAGTATTTACTTCTTATGTTGCTGATAGGATTATGCAAGTTAATAAATGTGAAGCAGCTAAGATAGTGCTTAGTACATAATAAATACTCAACAAATGTAAACTGAGGATGATGATTACCATAAAATCTGCTCTCCGGGTTTCCCCATTGAGTACTTGGAATAAATACTATTTGGAAAACAATGAAATTGTTTTCAGAAATACAGGATCTTAGTTTATTTATACAATATAATTGTACACAAAGAGAGTCTGTATATCAAAGATTTGTTAGAGGGGAGGAGGGAATAAGCATACCTGAATGAGGGTGAGGGAGAGAGGTGGTTTAGGGGAGTCAAAGAATGTTGAAAGCAATTACTGTGGTGAGTGATTAAATGATTAAAGACAAAAGATTACTTAAAAATTCCAACAGTTTTGTGGTTCTGAGATTGAAAACATCATACTCTATAACAACAGTACCAATAATTTGTGTGTTTTAGCATTGTTATTTGGCATTTTTACAATAGGAAATTCATCCTTAACTTACCTGGAAGAATGAAATTGAAGAAGGTAAAGACTTTATGTGAGATCACAAACCTAAGGTCTTCAGTTTTAGAAACTATGAATTTTTCTTTTATTGAAACCTTCAAAATTTTTTGTTCTACTTTTTTGATTCTTTTATGCAATTTGTGAATCTTGTTGAGTTTGAGTTAACAATCATTTCATTATTAGAAATTATGTAGAATAATTTAAAAAGACCTGTGTCAGGTAAAGCTTTTTGTTTTCTTTAATTGCAAATGGGACATAACCCAACTGAAACTACCTATAGCAAGGCAAAGTGACTGAACTTAGTGCTCTAATATGTCATTGGTTTCTCTTCATCTCTTGTTTTTCCCTCTTTTTTTGCAACCCCTGTCTTGGTTCTGGTGGTGGTCAAAGAGCTGCACTGATTTCAGGGTTATATTCATTACAGGATAAATTTGGGGAAGAGGGGACTGTGGAAGAGTGAACTCTGTAAGGTGACTCTTGCAGCAGATACAAATTTCACTGATTTAGCTCTCTTGATCAAATCCTTGAACTCATTGCTGTACCATGGATAGACGATATGCTGAAAGATGACTTGGAGACTGAAATTTATTGAAGTCCAAATGCAATTGAAGATGCTGTTGATGAAGTAAGGCTGGGTATTGAGAAAGTAATAAATATCTATTGAAGTTCAAAGCAATTTAAACAGTTGCTTAAAATCCCCTTGATAAGAATATGTGTTAAACCAATGATCAGAAAATTATACAGAATGGAAGCATATCTTTTTTTCTGTGCAAATATTATGAGATGATGTATCTTCAGCTATTATAAATAAAAAAATTTGTTAATTTCAGGCATCTAGTGCTTGCTTTATGTTTATTTAAATGAAAAAATGATTAAGAATATGACTACCTTTATTCCTTACCTTTGAAAAGTTTGGATCTAAGCTAGTTACAGAATTGAGAGAATAATTTATTGTGAATGTTTATTGTCTAAAAAAATTCTAGAGTTTGTTGTTGTTTTTTAAACATGACAGATTGAAATGATTGAAATTAACTTTTCAGGTGGTTTAGCTATTAAAATTGGCTTTAATCTTTGCATGGTTATATTCTTAACTTTGTGCATAAAGTTAATGTAAAAGAAAGCAGATATTTAAATTGAATTAAACTGGGCTTGACAGTGAAAAAAGGAATAACTATAATTAAAATAAAAACAAAATTGTAGACATATTTTTGCATCTACAATCTTCTTAGGCTTTTACTTTATTGATTATAGACTTTGTAATCTGTAATTTTAAAGTGTAACTACACTTACATTTACATAAAATATAATGAATACAAAAATAATGTATTTGGTGCCAAATTTTCCCTACTGTTGTAAAAATAAATTGGACTTAGACCAATATCCTTGATGAACATAGAAGCAAAAACCCTTAATAAAATCTTAGCAATTCAAATTCAGCAATATATCAAAAGGATAATGTATCCTGACCAAGTGGGATTTATTTCAGGGATGCAAGTATAATTCAACATACATATGCAAATCAATTAGTGTAATTTACATCAACAAAGGAAAACTAAGAGTCATAAGATCATATCAACAGATGCAGAAAAAGTATTTGACAAGATTCAACATCCGCTTGTGATAAAAACTCAGTAAAATGGAGAAGGAAAACACCTCAATATATTACAGATATGACATATCTATATATGACAAACCCACAATTAATTTCATATTCAATGTAAAAGCTGAGAGATTTTTCTCTAAGATAAAGTACAAGACAATGCTGTCCACTTTCACTATCACATTCAGTGAAACATTGGAAGTAACATTGGAAGTCCTAGTTACAGCAATAGGCAAGAGAAAGAAATAAAAGGAATCATAATCAGAAAAGAAGTAAAATTATCACTACATGCAGATGACGTAAAAAATCCTAAAGACTTATCAACTAAAGGGGGTTTCAGAAGCAACAAGTTACAAGAGCAAAGTGTCTGGTCAAAATTCAATATGCAAAAATATTTATATATGCAAATCATCATCTAGACGAGAAAGAAATTAAGAAAAAAACCTAATCTATAATTAAGCAGGAAAAAACCCACAAAACTAAGTACCTAGGAATAAGCTTTAAATGGCGGTGAAAGTCCAGTACAACCAAAACTATCATATTGTTAAGAGAAATAAAAGGTACAAAGAAATGGAAAAAATATAACATACTCCTAAATGGGAAATTCACATTACTTAAATGACCATTTTACCCAAACAATGTATAGATTCAAAACAATTCCTATCAAAATTCCTATGACATTCATCAAAGAAATAGAAAAAAAAACACTGAAATTTGTTTAGAACTGCACAAATTTAGGAAAGCAGTCCTGTTAAAAAAAAGAAGAGTTACACTTCCAGAAGATATCAAAACATACCTCAAAGCTGTAGTAATCAAAATGTTACATTGGAATAAAATAGACATACAAATCAATGGAATGAAATTAAAATATATGCAAACACATAATTTATTATTGAAGAGTCGTGAGTATAGAACAGAGAAGTTATGTCTCTTCACAAATGGTGTTGGGAAGAGTGGACAGTCATATGCAAAAGAATAAAACTAAACCACTCTCTTACACCATATAAATTTTTCACTCAAAATGACAAGGTAAGTAAAAGTAAAAATAAATAAATGGGTATCAATAAAACTAGAAAACTACTGCATGGAGAACAAAGCTATCATTAAAATGAAAGAATATCCTACTGAATAGAAGAAAATATTTGTACATCCTACATCTGACAAGGTTAATATCCAGGAAATACAAAGAACTCATACATTAAACAACAACTGTAACAGCAACAAAATAACCCAATGAAGAAATAGGCAAAAGGTCTAAATAGATGCTTTTTCAAAGAAGATATATAGATGACCAATAAACACTTGAAAAAATGCTTATTATCGCTAATAATTAGGAAAATGCAAATCAAAACCACAATGTGATACTACTTCACACCTGTGAAAATAGCAAAAACAAAAAACAAATCAAGACAGCAACAACAAAAAGAAACCAGAAACAAATAAATGTTGGCAAGATGTGGAGAAAAAGAGACCTCCGTTTATCGTTTGTGGGAATGTAAACTAGTTCAGGCCCGATAGGAAAAAAAAGATTATTCTCAAAATATTAAAAAAAATGGATCTGTGTTATGATGCAGTAACTCTTCCTAGGTGTCTATGAAAAATATAGAAAAATGTAAATCAAAGAAATATATGAACTCCTATGTTCATTGCAGTTCATTGCAGCATTATTTACAATAAAGAATTTATGGAAAGAACCTTAGTTCCCCAGTAACAAAAGAATGTGTGACATGTATACACAATGGAATGCTACTCAGTTATTGAAAAAAAAGGTCATTTGTGACAACATGGATGGAACTGGAGTGGATTATGTTAAACAAAATAAGTCAGAAGAAGAAAGAAAAATATTAGATGGTTTTGTTAACGTGGGATATAAAAGAAATAAAGCAAATGAATAGACAAAAACAGACAAACATAATCCTAAAAATTCAACTGCAGAATTGAGGCTACCAAAGAGGAGGAAGCATGTGACACAAAGGGGACATGGACTCTGTAGGGATTTTGTGTGGTAGTGGGTGTGGTGTGGTAATACAGCTGAGAATGTAAGAACTTATACTCCTCAATTTTACCTACAATGTTGTAAAGTGATGTAATCTCAAAAAAAATTTTGTAAAAGTGGAATTACAAGGGAATATGGTGATAGTTCATGGATGATACAATATCAGGGCAATTATGGGGTCATTAGCTGGAAAAATGTTACAAAAACCTTAAAATTAGGCAAACGTAAGTGGTTTTTAGAGTTTTCCTCTGCAAGGAATAAACACCAGAAGTATATTTGAAGCAATAAAGTTGTTGAAGAAATCACAGAGTTGAAGATTGCATTGATGTATGGGGCACTTTCAGCAAAAATATGTCCCCAAACATCATGAGACTCATTTAATAATACAGCAGTTTACTCTGTGTTCCATGAATCTAAATGTTTCATTGTATTTTAATGTTTATTTATATGAATTATAAAAGTAATCACTTGAGGCTGCTTGAAAGGTTATGTGATTTAAGGATTTACAGATGAAGAGACTTTTGACTTTTTGCTACTGATCATTTCAAACCGAAGCCTGGGTATTTATAAAATCTCTTTGAAAGAGTAACATGCTCCTTAGATGCCATCCAAGGTATATGCTGTGGTGGTTGGTGTTAAACAACAATAGCCATGAGTGTGCCAGATACAACGTCTTTATGGCTAAATTGTTGGCCAGCAACTAACATTCACTGGCAAACTCTTCTCTATTGTGCTCTGACTTGGTGTCTGCATGAGGACAACAGTCTGGTTCAAGGCTGACCAGACTGAGGTGGGTGGTGTTTTCCCAATAGAACTGGTTTGGCCCAGCTAGCTCCTCTAGCAAAAATGTGTTATGGGAACCTGTCTATTCTCTCACAGTGAGGGGAATTTTCCAGCCAATACATTTGATTGTTCTTTGTAAACAGCCCCTGTGTAAGAAGGGGAGATCTGACCTAACTATGTAGAACTAGCTCCTGCTTGTCTGTGCTGGACACACCCAGTTCAGAATGCTCTTTGTTAAATTATCCAAGGTCTGGGAAGAAGGGCCAGACAGAAAGAAAAGTCCGTCTGGCTGTAAGAGATGTTAAAAGACTGAATGCTGTACTAGATAATAAATAATCGCTGTCCTCAGTAGCTTGCCTTACGCATCACCCTTGGCCATTTCCCCAAACACCGGGTCCTTAGACTTTTCACAGGGCAACACTAACGCCATGATTTCTGGACTGGCAGAGGTACCCTGCTCTAGTGGCACTGGCAGGATCTGCTCTGATTGGTCACTTTTTGAGCTTCAAGTTCTTAAATCTATTGAAAGTCACCTGACAGAGAGCTAGGAAAATGTCATACTGGCCTGACAGTTTAAGATCCAGAACCAAAACTTCAGGACAATGACAGATTCAAAACAGAGGGAAGGACACAGGCATAAGCCAGGTGGATTCCAGTTCCCCATCATTTATGAAGGATAATTCTGGCATTGAAAATGATACCATTTGCTTCCTCATTCTTCCCTCCTCCACTTTGGAATGGGTTCTGTTTATAATGCTTCTCAGGGTTTATAGGAACTGCTCTGAAGTTCCATTGCAGAGTCTTTCTGCTAATGAGCATATGCCGGAAATGTGTGGGTAGAATGATAACAATCCACCTACTTCTAAGCTTATTTTAGAAGGTGCAAACATTAGAATATGAAAATTAACTAATGAGCAAATTAAGGCAAATGCCAAATAACGTGGATTAGAGATTTATGTATTTCCTCTTTTTTTGCTTAGAGTCTTTTGAACACTTGAATTAAGTTGTGTCTCTCTTCCTTTAAGATCTTCCAATGTTTACCCATTGCTCCAAGGGAGGATCAAATCTTCTCCCTTTTTATGATCTACAAGGTTCTCCATTATCTGGCAACGGCTTCACTCCCTGCTCTGATCTCATACTCTTTTTCTTGTTTCTCACCCTACATTGGATCACTGGTCTCTCTTCCACAGACTGACTACCGAGTTTTTAGCCATGTCACGTCCTCTGTTCCAAATGCCTTCTACGAGATCTATTACTCTGTTCTTCATTAGCAAGCCATTTCTTGATTGTCCTTTACGATAATTTCCTACTTGCAGGCACTCTGGTATTCCCTTAGCACTAGTTGCTATTCAAAATAAGTTTAATATTTGGTTATGAATTGTCATTCTTCTCCAGAATGTGTATTATGTTAACACAGGGACTTTTCCAGTCTTATTCACTCAGTAGCTAAAAGAATGAGAAGCAGTATAACAGAGGTGAGGCATGAGGGTAAGAATAGAGCAGTGATAATGAAAGCACAGACCCTGGTTTTAGGATCCTTGTGTAAGACACTCAGTTCTACCATGTAATGGCTGACTTTTGGAAGTAATAACACCCAAGTTGTAGAGTTACTCATGCCCCCTCTCTGTATATATGTGAATATAAGCCCCATAAAGGCAGTATTTTGTAAGTTTACTTGCTCACCAATCATTAATATCTTTTAAGTAAATGGCTCATTGTTGGCACTCAAAAATTAATGTTAAGAAAATTAAAAGTAACTTTTTTTGAATATATTAACTTTTGGAATTAAAGTAAGCTATTTTATTTTAACATAGTCCCTCTTCCCCAAAACATACACACACATACATACACATACACACATCTTCAAGCACATAAGATGCTCTGTATGTATTTAGTTTACTTGCATCTGGTGCTTCCCAGTTCTGGCCACTATAGTGTATGAACATCACTCCAATTTGTTAATTGATGATCATGTTCTTTCTTCCTAAGTTGGCCAGGGCCTTCAAAACCCTTCTCTAGCCAGAGTGCAAGGTGATAACACCAATCAGAGAAGGTATGCAAAGCAAAACCCTAATGCTGCCTTAAGGTCTGAGGAACACACTAGTATTAGAACTGACGGGGATTGCTGACTATGGAATTTATTTCTAGTCTGTATTTACCTGAAAGATTTACCTGTTTCTGTTTCCTGCTAGACAGTCACAAGTGATATATATTAGAGAAACAAAGAATGTTATTTCTGATTTCTTGTAAGATCGTAGGATTTTGTTTTATCTTTTAGGGGGTGAGGTGTACTCAGATTACAGATAAGAGGATTATGAAAATTTATTTAATATCAGTGCTTTAATTAAAAGTTCTTCACCTGCCTAATAGAAGCAGAAGAGGTGCAAACTTGAATTCATTTCACACTCCTTAGGTGTTAAGGCTGCCTAAATATGAAAATTAAGCATTAGTGGTTTCTCTCACTTTTAAAAAAATAAATTAGAATGAAATAAATCACATATGTATGGAAAATCTCAAAGACACTTGCAAGGTTATCAAAAACATTCACAGGGGATAACTGCTATTATTTGAAAATCTTAACTTTCTTTGCAATTGAGTGAGATTCCATTTGCTTATGTTGAAGGTGCATCACATCTATTTTTCTCTTGTGACCCAAGTATCATTTAAATTGCTTGACTGGAACTTGGCGTTAATGAGATCATAATCAGAAGTTCAGTTCCACATCTTCCTGTCATAGTCAGTTAGATCAAAGCAGAGAGGGCTGTTCTGTAGTAACTAATTCAGTTATCTGTCTCATGTGTGTGGCCAGTGGTTTACTTGGTAGGTGTTTTATTCTCACACTCAATTCAACACCATTTATTTGATTGATATTTCTTCAACTTTAAGACACCTGTGATGAAAAATTGTACCATTATCTTAATATTAAGAATACATAATATTAAGAATATGAGGAATGTAACCTTTCTGTGTTAAATAAAGTCATGCATTGTGATTAGTATGGAAATTTAAAATGTGAGAAAATAGAATTTGTCTTAGAATTTGGAATATACAGTTCGGCGTATAACTGCCACTATAAGGAAAAAAGCATAGATTTTATATATATGTATATATTTGTACTTTTGACAGACATCTTTAACTTCATACATTTAATTAGATCTAAATTTCATTTTGTGTGAGATTAAACTGCGTGTTCTATGTACTGAGAGACTATTTATATATATATATTTATATACTTGTATTGTTTACATTTAATATATTTATATATAATTATATATTGAAAACTATTTACAAATAAATATATACTACATTCAATGCATATTTTGTGGAAAGTAATGTTTATTATGTATGCATATCTTTTACATATTCATTCATCTATATCTATGGAACACCAAGTAATATTTAGGTTTGGTAAAAATATTTCAAAACCAAAGTCTGGTGAGGTCATTATTCAACACAAAATCGTGAATCATTAAAGTGAAACATTAAATTAAAAAAATTAAATATAATGGCTAAAATTAAAAATAGAATAAAATTAAATGAAAATAAGTGATAATGATAAAGACCACACAGTGTAAAATAGGACATCTATTAACAAGTGCCTGGGAAGAGAAACAGGCTGCTTTGGAGTTGATAAGGAAAATCTTCCAAGAATTGGCAGTTGTGCTGGAACCCTGATGATGAGATGCTGCAAATGGCATGAAGCCATGGGAGAGAATGTTCTAGCCAGGCTGAACAGAGGAGGAGTTTCAAGGTGGAAAGGAAACTGGTGTATCTGAATGATATCCCAATAACAGTGGAAGACAGAACCTGGAGTTCAAGTGTGAGGATTTGATGACAGAGCATGAACTCAGGATGGTGGGGAAAGGTAGACATGGTAGAGTGACTTGTAGACAATGGTGAGAGTTTTATTTTATTATTATTCTTTATGGTGGTGTTTTCTTTCTTTTGTTTTTTTTTGAGATTTTTCGTTTTATTCAGTGATCAATGGGGAACATTAACAAACTAAGGAATTTCACATGTGTTTTGTTGTTGAAGAATTTTCCCCTGATTGTTCTATGTGTATTGAAGGGAGATAGAATGGAAGAGAAGGCCAATTTGGAGGATATTTTAGCATGGAAATGATGGTGTCTTGACCAGGATGACAATAGTAAATGTTGATAACAACAGGTACACTTTTTGGAGATAGACATGACAGAATGTGCTGATGGGTACTTCTGGAGTCTGGGAAAGAGGAATTATATAGAATTGGTGACTTGTTCAACAGGTGGTGGTAATGCTGCTTTCTGAGACTTAGAAGGAATAGCTTTTTCTACAGAGGGAAGGAGAAGACATTTGCTTTGATTATGATTGTTTTGGGAGAAGCCTATACACAGTTAAATAAAGACCACAGTAGTCACAGAAACAACATGGAGTAAAATGGTAACTTAAAGTTGTAGTTTTGGAAACATGAAATATTTACAATGAAGAAGTTAAGGCTATTCAAATTCAGATTTATGAAGCAAGTTGATCCTGAAAAACTACCATGACTGCTCTGATTTTTTTGTCTTTAATATTAGTTCATTTGAGAACCTTGTTTCATATTGACAGGGCATTTTTTGTATGGTAAACTTATTTTAAAAGTATATTTTAAGAAATGTTTATAAAACCCCAGTACTTAATCACAGAGGAAAAGACTTCATTTTGGAATAATTCTTTATATTGAGATGGGGTGATGTCATGTGGCATGTGAGATAAAGACATGCGAGCTATTGTTTGCCCATCAAAGGATGTCCTATAGCACTGAAACCAACTAAGGAGTGATACAAAAATTCAGCTTATTCTAATCCAGCAAAGATTTTCAAAAGGACATGATGCACAATAGTTTCTTTCTCAAGCATGTTAGGGTGTTTGGGTATATCCAGGAGCATATACCACATTCTTTGACTTTCTCTCATGTGTATTATATTTTGTTACTATATAAATAGCTTTAGACTTACCAAGGAATAATGAAGCCCAAAGCTCAGGAACCTAGTCTTGTTTACAATACCAAAAGTATGAGGTATTCAGACTTGTGCAACTGGGAATACCAGGATTTTATTTGCATAGTGCTGTAAATGTACAGAAGGCTTTGCACAGATTAGATTGTGCCAAGAGGCCTCCCAAAGAAGCCACTTGTTATAATTTGGATTCCACAGGAGGTAGTTTCTGCAGTGGAGGTTGTGTGGAGTTGATTTTTGGGCTTGGTCTTGGAAAGGGAACAAGGAAGCTGGACTCTACAGACGAAGAAGTTGAACCGCAATTCAGTTGCAACACAGCCTTCAGCCAAATTTATACAGAACCCTCAAGTTAAAGAGGCTCTTTAGATGTATTAAGTTGAGGTAAGGGGTCCCAGAATGTGCCTCCTGGACTTTACCTTGACTGTTGCCTTTGCCCGGAACTCTTGTGACAGGCAGAGCAATGGCCTTCCACCAGTATTCTTAGTCCTGACAACCTGTGATTGTTACCTTTACGAGCAAAGAGGAATTTGCAGAAGTGGTTAAGGACGTTTAGATGGGGAGATTATGTTCAATTCTCCAAATGGACCCAGAATTTTCAGCAAGCTCTTTATAAGAAGGAGAGTCAGTGTCAGAAATGGTAACATGATGAAGGGAGCAGAGCTCAAAGAGATGTTAGTACAAGAAGGGAGCTGTTGACTGAGGATGCTGCAATCTTTACCAGGAAGTGTCTCTAGAAGGAATGCAGCCCCGTTGACCCCCTGTAATACCCATTTCTGCTAACTCATCTACACAAATGAAGAATTATCCATTTGAATGATTTGAAGCCACTAAATTTTCTGTAATTTTATACAGTCACCATAGGAAACGAACACATCTTCCCTGTGGCTAAATGCTGCTAATTGTTTAGGACTTGAACCAGCAATGTTACTGTAGGCAAGCCTCCTCTATGTTCCTGCAAGCTAATACAATATTTCTTCTAGTTAGTTGGGTACTGATCAATCCTCTCTCAGAGTCTACATTTTAAGCATCTTACACCAGCATGAAAGCTGCAATGATGTCTCAGATTGAGGCTTGGTAGCTAAATGCCTAGCTTTGAGGTGCAACCAAGGTGTGACACCTTGTTCCACGATCATCTGACCCTGAGGCTTCCCTGTATACTTGGAAGACACTGCTGTACCCCATAGTATAGGTAAACTTACTTTCTATTTTGAAGATTTGTGATTTATTTATTTCTCTGGGGTTTGTGCAAGAGAAAGGGCGCAATTCATGCAAACCTGTTGCCTGCCAGACACAAGGTATGAGAGAAGAATCCCAAGAGAGATTTTTCAGCCAAGACTGAGGGCCCAATGGAGGTTAGGAACCAATAGGCAACTTTATTAACGAAGCAAAGGGGTATTTATAGAGACACAGGGAGAGGGTCTGCTGAACTTTAAAGAAGACAAACACAAACCTGAGAGACAATTAGCATTTTAAAGCCTAAGAGTAATTGAGGAAAGGGGAGTATAGGCAGACGATCACTATTTTTGATTAGGGAAGTCAGTGGCACCATTGCAATCTCAGAAGGTCAATGCAATAATTTAGCCCCACAGTTTGCTGGAGGCAGGATTAACAAGAGAGGTTTTCCTCTTGTTCGCAAAGATTTTTTTTGGTTTGCAAATGGTGCACAGCCCAAAGTGCAGATGAACTTTAAAAGTCTCACGCCTATACAGTGTCCTTCTGCAGCAAATGCAAGTTTGTACAGCTCTTGGAAGGGATAACCTCCCTCCACAGATCTCAAATAATAATTCCCAGCTTTGTTTGGAGTCCCCAGCTGTTGGAGCCCCAACTGCTGACTTTAGCTTTCCATGAGTCCCTTGGCACTGGCTAGACACCTCTCTACTGATCCTCTGATCTCCCCACCGATCTGGAGTCTTCCAGCTGTCTCCCTTCACCTTCCTTCTGCACATTTCCCTCATACTTCCTTTCTTTTACCTGTTGTTCTATTTTTATGGCCTGAACTGATTTTTTGCTTCCCTCAGGCCCTCTCTTTTGATTCTCCAGAGACTGTTATAGAAATTAAAAACAAAACTCCAAAATTGACTTCTCCTCAAGGCTATGTGCTTGCCTCAGGCTGACTGAGGGGAAAGTCATAGGCGTTCAGAAGAAAAAAACAAACATTGCACAAAATTATCTAGCTACATTGTCTCATTAAGAATAAATATTTGTGAAATGAATGAGCATTGAGAGGGGATGGGAGAGAATATCAAGGCTTGGATCTGAGAAGTATACTAGGTTTTTTGGGGGGGTTCATTTGGTGGTCTTTATTCCATTGTTGAGAATCACTGTGTCAGATAAACCTTGGGGCTGGACATTTTGACTTGAAATGAATAAATTGAGATGCTGTCAAAAAACTGTAGTGAACAAGCTGATTTTTACATGAGAAATGTAGTCTAAGTAATCTCACCAGCCATCTTTCATATTGCCTTTTCTTGAGTCAGATTTTTTGTGTGTGTGTGCAAAGAAAGAGCGTGATTTTGTTTTAAGCCTTTCTGTGCTCAGGACCATGAGTCTACTCTGTCACTCTTCCTACTGGGTTAACACTTCCTTTGTTCCTTGAATTTCTAGGATCATATCTGGGGAGACATCTTGCTTTTTGCCAAGAGATCCTGTCTGTGTAAGGGTCCTGTGACTCTCTGCTACTTGATCCCTTCACTCTTCACACCACTCCACAGGAAGAGTAGTGGAGAATGATGTTACAATGGACTGAGTCAACTAAAGGCAGTGATAGAGTAACTGTGTACCGTTGAGAGCTGAATGTAGGGTACAAAGAAAGAATAGATGAGAGAAGATTGCTTAGCTATGAGCTAAGGATTGGCTGGAGGTGATGCGTTAGTTGACAATTTTTTAAATAAAGAAAGGGGTATACAGAGAAGATACAGTACAATTTGTGATGAATTTTAAAGGAAGGCAAAATGGTGAAGTTGTAATAAAACTGGTTAGCTTTACTGGTTTTTGTGAGGTAATTGGGGGCAGATGGATTACTTATAAACGATTGCTATTTTTCTGTAATTGTTCACAAGTTTTCTGAAGGAGATCTGTTTATACAAATATTTGTAATCTAACTTTTTTAGGCCTCTTGGTAAAGCTGGGTGTTTTATAAATTCATCCTGGGTTGCAGCACCATTTTTTCAGGGGATCTCACTCTGTATATGGAAGCCTGATCTGACAGACCTCAGATTTTATCTTTTTCCATTCTTACACCTCTCCCTCTTATGATACAAAGATCCATGACTTTGAAATCCATTATAGCTTCATCTGTCAGGGCTTCATTCTATTCTTAATCTGGGGATTCTCAGTATCCCACCCTATTTTGGGGAAGGGAGTAGGGAAACAGCAGGGACTGAGGTGGAGGGACTTCCCAGTTTTCCAGCTACATTTGTGTCATTTGGAGATAACAGGAAATTTATGGCCATTACCAAAGTTCTGTTAATATTTTTTAGTGGTGGTAGAAATTTTCAGAGCATGTCTCATCATTTCACTATATGAAAAGGGATACCTTCAGCATAGGATGAAATCTACATCTTTTGGGATCTTTCTTTGTTACCCAGAAGGGGCACTTTTATTGTGATGATTATCTACCTCTGTTCTCACAATGAAATTCTTTATTCTTGAAAAAGATGCTAAGATTTAATGTTAGATTACCCCTTCTTCCTTTTCTCCTTTCTTTCTCACATTGCATAGAAACTGCTCTATTTTTTTTTTTCAAGCAAACTCAGGTATTTCACCAAGTGATAAGTCCCTGGTGGGAAAAAGTCACAGCTTTATTGATTAAAATCTTAGTATAACATCCATAATTGGAGTTTTCTTGTAATTTGGTGCCAGGTTGCCTCACCATTTTCTCTAGGGACTATATATCAAATGCTATTTTTCTTGCTCCTGCTTGCTGATAAGGGTTTGATAAAACCACTGGTTTGACCTGATATTAGATTTCTGGAGATGAAAGCACTGGACAGATTGCCAAACGTCCTCAAATATACTGACAATGCATACCAATATTTTAAAAGATGTGTATGACTCAGGGGGGTAGAAATATCTTTAGGTCTGTGTGTTTGTGTTTTCATCTCCTACCTTCAGCATGTATTTTTATTCATTGCAAACAATTTTCAATCAATAATTAAAATTGGTAAACAGATCTACAGGGAAAAAATCCTTCAGTTGGAGTTTAATAGATTGCCTCTCAAAGTCACTCCCTGACACAGCAAGTTGCTGAGGGAGTTTGTGCCAGTAAATAGGAAAGAATGGGGTTGATTAAAAAGTAAAACAGCACAGTACCTGACATCCTGTTGTGAGTTTAAAAATAAAACAAAATAACTATTAGCAACTCATGTTGATTCTGTCAAACTATCTTTATCTGTGTGGTGAGGACAGAGAAATAAAGCAAGGCTTCTAGGCAGAGTAACTTTGGGCTTTATGGGAATTCATAGTTTTTTTTTAACCTTCCAACTTCTGCCTTTTTGTTTTGTTAGGATCTCTCTCCTCCTGTGGAGACTCATGAGACACCTATTAGTCAGTCTGGAGCCTACAGTTACCTGTATTGCTACAGGAGAAATGGGATGTCTTTCAGTTTTCCTTTCGTGTAGATTTGCTGCATGTTTACCAAGGTGAAAGGATTAGTGCCCTGGAGATCATTTGCTTTCATAAGCTTTAAACTAGAGCAGCAAAAGTTTCATGCCTTGATTCTCTTCCAACAGCTCTTTCTCTCAGCAAGGCATAAAGGAGCAAGCTGAGACCTACAGATTGCCAGCAGACTTTTCCAAAAAAATTGCTGTGTCTCAATCAGTTAAACAGGGTGGGAAGGGAGAGCCTTTGCCAGTTTTCTCCCATATCTTCTACCATGTGCAGAGACACCCAAAGCATTCCACAGGGCTTTATAATCAAGATGAAGAACTCCAGATTTCTAAATCTCAGTAATACCCAAACCCCAGACCATATGTAGGGATAATTCACATACTTTCTAACCTTTGAGTTTTGCATCTAACCTCATGTCAGACATTGTTTTTTTGGAGCATCATAAGGAATAAAAAGTTAAGAAGAAAACAAGCTAAAACACCATGCCACTTAGTGTAATATACATATAGATAGATAGAGAGAGAGAGTTGGTATAGTAACCAAAAATTGTGTTCTTTAGCAATTTATCGCTGTTATTTTCCCATATGACTGGTATCTAAAAGATAATGATTTAAAATGTCGGGTTTGAAATAGAATATAATAGGAGCAAGAATGACAGCTGCAAAACAAACAATAACCCCAAAACTGAATTGAAACATTCAAAACCAGGTAAATGCAAGGAGGTCCCTGTTCCCAAATTACTTTACTTAAGAAATAAAATAAGAAAAGCAAAGCAAGAAGAAAGCAATTTAATTTATATTCTTCATATTGACCTTCCCTCTCCCCCTCCAAGAAATTAGGGTGTGGCTGCAGGAGGAACTTTGCTGTTTCGTGTTGCTTGTATGTGGTAATGAATATAACATTTTCTTTTACAATGCAGTGATGCAACTCTCCAGTGAACTGATTAAGTGACCTTCCTCAGTTTGAGCCCTGGGAACAAGGAAATATAGGGAAAAGAATAATAAATTTCTACTATGAGTTCACATATTATTCCCTTCACCTATTTTTTGGTATAAGCTCAGTACTGGTATCTTCAGAATAACTAATATTAAAAAACTGTAAATATTCTGAATGTAACTGAGTTCCTGTTGATCAATTCTGCCTTTGGACAATTGTGAATTGTCTACTACTTGACTCATTCATAAAAAATGATTTCACCACAGGGGGAAACAGACAAGGTCCTTTTCATATCCCAAGTAAAAAGCTTACAAAACGATGATTACTGGCCCATTCCTCTCCCTGATGATAGCGACCTTGTTATTTTTAGGGCATTACTCATATTTACTTTAAGTTCCTTTTTTTTTCTGCATCTTGACTGCCATGTGCCATATTCTCTCTCTCTCTCAATTTCTTTGCTGAAATATTTCACCTCCTCTAGGATCCTTTCATCAGTGCTTAAAGGTGATGGTAGGTCTTCCTTTTAAAAACACAACAAGTAAACAAACATAAAAGCCATTTTCTTGATTACAGCTCACTCTCCCTCCATCAACTGCCTACTTTCATCTTTCCTTTCATAGCTACTTTTCTTTACAAAATTTTTATCAAATGATATCAAATCAAATTAACAGTTCAACAGCGGTCAGGTGATTTAGGTGAACATCTGTAGATTCTGATCCTTAGAAATAAATCAGACTTCATGGCACCTTCCCATCATCTTATTTCTAGGTGGTGTCTTAGAAGGAAAGCAAGTTTTAGTTTGAAATCTGCTACTTACATAAAGATATTTGTTAAAAAATATGTACAAATCTTATACAGAAATCTTATACACAAATCTTATAAAAATAGATGCACAACTTGTAAAATCAGTTGAATCCTTAGCTACTTGTGTTGAAAGCTTTGCTATAAAGCAGAGACTGAGATCATCTGTGGGACTTGTAGCAGGGACAGGCACAAGATCCTAATATGTGGGGGGGACATGTGAGCGAATGGAATGGTGGATCTAGGCTCCAAGGTTTATTGGATTCTTTAATTTCTTTCAGTTGGTGAAAGGCAGAACCCACACAATCTCTTGTTCTCCAAATATTATGAACACTACTCACAGCACACATGCATATAAATAATTATATAATTATTTAATAATGTTCATAATATTGATTATCTAGCTGGGATAGATTGAGATAATATTTGAAGTGCTGTCTCTGTAGTCTAGCTCTGTAGTCTCACTTCTTATGGAAGTTCCTCTAAGTGCTAACTAATATCATATTGTGGTCCAGTTTAAGTTAGCATATGTACACATATACATATAAATCCTGAAGAATTTTAAAGCATATCAGAACCTAGTTTTCTAACAGTCTTCTCTTTCTCCAGTTTTTGCTCATATACCACACATAATTCAATTCATTCTCAGTTGATTTTTTCTCCCAAGTCCGGTGAACTTACTCTATGGTCTTAAATAACCTTGACATTAAAAATTCAGTAGATTTATTTAAGTAAGTTCCTGGTTGCATTTAGCACTATTAGTCACTTCCAATTTCTTTTTCTTTTTTAAAATTAATTTTATTATTTTTGGATTTCAAATTATGTTTGCTGATCCCTTTGAGAATGTCCCCTGACCTCCCCACTCTGGTCATTTCTAATTTCTAAATCCCATGCTCTATAAGTTTTCTTCCTGTCCTACAAAGTTGTCTTGGCCTTGTGGACTAACTTCCCAGGCAAAGAAAATGTTGAATATGCAAAATGTTCAGTTTTCCTGGGATAACTTTTCTGGTTCATCTCAGTTGTTATTATCTATTGCTCCTGCTGGAGATGATGAAAAAATATAGAATGAAGTGTTGATGCATCCCCAAATCTAAGATCAATTTGATGCTTAGAAAATCAGAAAGAAATTTAAGGACTTACCAGGGATGTGTGAAGAAGCTCACTACATAAAAGAGAGCAAGGGAGCATGCTTCAAGAACAAGTAAACTAACAACCATATAAAATGCTACTGAGAACCCAGTTGAGATTAAGTCAGAAAAGTGTTCAAAGAATTAACAATGTGGTACTTCTTGGTGGTGGTTGAGATATCAGGGTAGTGGTGGAAACAGGAAACAAATGATTGCATAATGACTAGGAAATATACATGTAAGAATTTTTTGAAAGTGTATTGTGTATTGGAGCAAAGAAGTAGTATAATGGAGGAATTAAAGTGGAGTTGTCTATTTTGAACATAAGCAAATGTGAGTATGTTTGTATGTTATAAAATAAGGAGCCAATAAATGAAAGAATCTGATGATGCAGTCAAAGAATTTTAAGTCTTAAAGATAATGAAGAGCATGCATTTGCTTCCAGGAGGACCAGACCAAGCTGGTATTAGTAAAGCTTTTCTGCTTTGCTCATGCGAGAATAATCTAAAAAGAGAGCACTAAATCAGCAGGTGCCACACTGAGTCAAAATTGGAACAACTTTTAGACAATAGAAACCAATATGGACTGTACCAGATGGGGCACTGAAAAGATTCAACTCTTCTCAGAAAGGGAGAGAGATACCTGGAAACTGTGATCCAGGGCAGAATTCTGCTATGAAAAACTCAGAGCTGATTCCTTTTTAGCACAAAGTCTTGGAGAAGGGAGAGCTGACCCATGTGGAGGCACACACTTAACTGAGGGGAAATTTGTGTGAAGGACCTGGTGTATATCCAACAGTCTGGGTTCCCAGTGGAAAGAACAAGGACAGTGCACTGGGCTGCCCTTCCCCTATAGCAACCCTCAGGAATGACACCGGTTTTATAAAATACACTGAGAGTGCATATGACTCAGAGGTTTGTACATGGATCTCCATAGATGACAATTATGTTGTACCACAAACACTAACTGGTACTCCACAACAGTCTCACCAGTGACTGGATTCCTCCAGATTCCTCCCCCCAACACCCTGACTCAAAAGCTATAGATCAGGTCTCTCTGACATACAGAAGCCAAGAAAGTTCAAAAAATCTAAAATCTCATAGTCAGGAAAAGAAAAAGAAAACTATCCCACAGTGCTACCTGCTGGAAATATAGAAGTATCGTAAACCTCTAATTATGACTAAGGATACTTTAAGAAAATGGACAGAGAGAAAGATAAAGCAATGGCATCTTGAATTTTCAAGGAAATATGTCTTTACAAGGAGAGAATAAATTTCCATAATCCAATCACAGAGGTAAGGAAGATCTTTTATTTCTGTCAGATTCAGCATTCAAAGTTGCCATGCTAAAGAAAATAAAAGAACAGGAATGAAACACAGAAATACTAATCAAGGATATACAGGAAACTGAAAAAAAAGGTTCTGAGAAATAAAATTAATGACCAGAAGGGATATTGAAGCTTTATATAAGAAAATAATGGAGACATATGGGGAATGATCAAGAGATGAGATTAAAAAAAATTCTGGTGAATACTATGAAAGTAGAATAAGTAGAAGATCAAATGGGAGATTAAATAAGTGAGCATAAGGAAAGCAATGCACAAAAAATCAAGAAGAGAAATATGAAGAAAAAATGAAACACTCCAAGAATTATATAACTTCATGAATAAAGGTAATAGAATAATAATGAACACTGAAGAAGGAACAGAAAAAAGAAAACAAAGAAGTTATTTAAAGAAATAGTAGAGGGAAACTTTGCAAGACTGAGAAGTAACTAAATATACAAGTTCATGATGCTAACAGAATACTTGGTTACTTAAATATAATGACACCAGCATTAAGACATATAATACTGCCTTCTAAGAGTCCAGGACAAAGGGAGTAGTGAAACTGGCTGAGACAAAGCAGATAATCTCTAGAGGTATCCCATAAAACTTAAATTGGCTTTTCTGAGAAAACATTATGAACATGGAGAGAAATAGTAATGTGCTCAAAATACTTGCAGATAAAAACTGCCACTTTAGAAAAACTCTGTCCTCTAGGATCCACCTTCATATATGGGAGAGAAATAAAGACCCTCTCAGATAAACAGAAGCTGAAAGAATGTGCAGATATTAAATGTTCCACCCCCACCCTCCATGTTGAAAAAACCTCTTACCTAACCAAAGAAAATCACAACTGAAAACTAAATAAGGAAACAGAGAGCACATGAAAACAAAAGACAAAATGGCAGTAGTGGACATTCACAGCAATGATCACCTTAAATGTGAATAGAATAAACTCACCAATCAAAAGGTAGAGTGTGATTAGCTCAGAAAATACAATCCAACTTTGTACTGTCTCCAGGAGATGCATTTGAATTTTAAAGGTTATAAAAGGCTCACAGTCAATGATTGGAAAGTATTCCTCCTAGTAAATGGGGGTTAAAAAAAGGGGAGGGGGGGAGGAATTGCCATACTTATATCCAATAAAACAGACTTCTAATTAAAGAAGGTTAAGAAAAAAAGTTTTTTTTTTGACATTTTATAAATGAATAAGGGATTGATACTTCAGAGATATAACACACATACAGACACCAAATATAGGTGCATCAAAAAATATAAGGCAGTTATTAGTAAATGTTAACACAGATTGGCACTGGCAACACAATAATAGTAGGGGATTTCAACACTCCACTTTCACCAGTGGACTGAACATCCAGAGAGAAAATAAACAAGGAAGTAATAATAGAAAAGTAATAGACCACATGATAACAGATATTTATAGGACACTACACCTCAAGAAACATGAGTACTCATTTTTCTTAAGTGTACATCAGCCATTCTCCAGGATAGACCACATGTTGGATAACAAAACCAGTATCAGTAAATTCATGAATATTGAAATCATATCAAATATCTTCTCTGAGAGCAGTAGTATTGAGCTAGAAGTCAAGCACAAAGAAAATGCAGAAAAAATCTCTGGTGTTTGAAGGCTAAGAACACACTACTCATGGCTTTTGGCTTAATTAAGAATTCAAAGATGATATTAAAAAATACCCAGAGACAGGCAAATATGAAGATATAACCTATCAGAACCTTTAGGACACAGCAAAGGAATACCAAGAAAGAAATATGTAGCAATACAGGTCCACATCAACCTACAAGAAAAACCTCAAATAATGCAATCTTATCTGTCACATTAAGGAACTTGTAAAAAAATACCAGATAGTACCAAAAGTCAGTAGAAGAAAGAGATAATAAAAATCAGATTAGATGTAAATGAAACAGAAAAGGAAAAAACCTATTAAAATATCAATAAAAACCAAAGATGTTCTTTGAAAAAATAAACAAGGTAGACAAACCTAGGTAGACTTACAAGGAAAAAATGAGAGAATATTTTAATACACAGGAGCAAATGACAGGTTTCAACAGATATCTCAAAAATAGAGGATAATAACTGATTAATATGAAAATATACATGTAAATAGGTTGAATAGCCCAGAACAGATGGACAAATCCCTAAAAATAAAAAATCTGAATTGATGAACTACTAGCAAGGAAACTGAAGCAATAATGAAAAGTTTCCCAAAAGACAAGGACCAGATGATTTCACTAGTGTGTTTTACTTAATCTTCAGAAATGAACTTTTCACTCTTTTAAAGCTCTTTCAATAAATTGAGAAAGAGGAAATATATGAGAGCAACATTACGTGATACCAAAACCAAACAAAGACATGACACAAACTTAAGAAAATTGTACAAATTACCCTGATGAACATAATCCCAAAAATCATCTACAAAATCTTAGAAGACTAAATTCAACTGTTTGAAAGAGATCCTACACCATGAACAAGTGGGATTTATTCCAGGAGTATAAGGTTAGTTCAGTAATTAAAAATCAATTAACATAATTCACTACATCAACAAAAGGAAAGATAAATATAATACAATCATATCAATCGATGCTATGAAAGAATTTGATAGGATCCAATATCCATTTATGATAAAAACATTTAAAATGTGACAAAAATATATATACATCAATATATCAGAGTGTATATATCAAAAACCCATAACTAATATCATAAAACCCATAACTAACAGTTGATGGTAAAACATGGAAAGCTTTTCTTCTAAGATTAAGTATAGAAAAATGATGTCCAGTATCACCACTACTGTTTAACACAATATTAGTAGAAGTTCTAAAGCTAGAGCAGTCAGGCAAGGAAAAGAGAAAAAAAATTCCAAATTGCAAAGAAAAAATAAAACTATTGCTGTTTGTAGATGATGTGATAATATACATAGACAATATCAAACATTCCATTAAAAAACTAAGTGAAACAATAAAATCAGTAGTGTCAGATTACAAAAACCAATTTATAAAAGTCAATTGTTGTCCTGTGTTCAAACAATAAGTCAGAAAAGAACAAAATCTCAAAAACCACCACATTTATCATAGTATCAAAAAAATTAAATTCCTAAGAGTGAAACTAACAAGTAAAACTAACAAGTAAACTGTCCCATAACTATAAGACATTGTTAAAAAGATGTTCCCTGATCTTGGATTGGAAGAACAAAAATTATTAAAGTGGCCATCTTACCCAACTCTTACACAGATTCAGTGATATTCCAATCAAAATTTCAATGATGGTTTTCAAAAAAAATAGAACAAGCATTACTAAAATTCATATGCAACTACAAAAGATTCAAAATTGCCAAAAAAAGCTACTTTAATAAAAAGGTATAGAATGGTGACATTGTACTCTCAAACTTCACACTATATTACAGAGTTATAACAACTAAAGTGGTGTGGTACTGGAGTAAACACAGATACATAGACCAAAGGAATGCAATTAGTACACATAAAAACCCACACTTTCATGAACAGTTACTCTATCACAAAAGAGTCAATAATAAACACTGGAAAAAGGAGTCTCTGACACTATGGTGTTGGAAAACTGGACAGCCCCAGGGAAACAAAAAAAAACTTAGACTCCTGTCTCACACCATGTACAAAAAATAACTCAAAATGGATGAAAATCTTATATGTTAGCATGGAAGTCATAAAACACATAGAAGAAAAGACAAGTAAAATATTCTGTAATATTGACTTTTGGAATGTCTTTGTGGATTGTCTTTAAAAGCAAGAAAAAAGATAGCTTCTAAAAAGATAATATAGCAGGATTGGGGTGGGATAAAAAAGAGAATATAAACAAATGGGACTACATCAAGTTAAAAGTCTTCGTAGAAGTAGAAAATGTTAGAAAAGAAATTGGTGCTAAAGCAAAAAGATATCCTCTTGAATGGAAGAAAATATTTGCACATTATATATCTGACAAGGAGCTATTATTCAAAGTCTACAAATAACTCATCCAACTCAACAAGTAAAACCAAACAACGTAATTTAAAAATATGCAGAAGAGCTGAATAGTGATTTCCCCAAAGAAAACATCTAGAGCACCAATAAACTTATGAAAAAGTGATCATATCATCATGAATATGCATATGAGAAACCACACCTGTGACTGTCACTGTTAGAGTGGTTCCTAATCAACAAGTTTGAATCAGATAGAATTGGCAAGGATGTAGTGAAAAAGAAACCTTACACAATTTGTGGAAATATAGACTGGTTAAGTTTCTATAGAAACAGTGGTTTCTCAAAAATTTAAAGATAGATGTACCATGTGACCTAGCAATGCTACTCTGGCATATCTACTCAAAGAATACAAAAATCTTAATATACACTCTTTAATTCACTGTACCACTATTTACAATAGGCAATGTACGGAATTAGCCTGTGTGACCAAGGACAGATGGGTGGATTAAGATGCACATACACAAAATGGAATGTTATTCAACTATTCAAGAAGTAGAACTCATGAGATCCATGGAAATGAAGAAGATATTGTTAAAGGATATAAGCAGAAGGAAAATGACAAGTATCAGTTGGTTTTATTTATGTTTGGAATATAGAGAAACAAAACAAAAGAACAGTTCAAATCAAAGCAATAAGAATGTAGAATGGAGGATATAAAAAGAGGAAGGTAGGGAACTAAGTGTGGATCAGATTGAGGACTACAGTGGAGGACACTGGGTATCTTGGTGGTTAGGTGGGCTGTGTTAACACACGCTGGAAGGGGTGTGATCCTATACATCTCAGTGAAATACAGTGTTTTTAACCAATGTTACTTGAGTGAAAACAAGCAAAACAAACACCATAATTACTGGGTCCTAACAGGAACAAAACAGTCTATCATAGATAATAGGGGTACAAGGAGAAAATGGTTAATATTGTGATTTTTAAAGTGTGATGACTAGAGATGTAGGAATTTCTAAAACTATTGCAATCTTCCAATGGTTTAAAAGAACTTCTGCCTTCTTTCTAATTTGAGTATAGTTAAGTTGGCATAGGTTTTGCTACATGTATTCCTCAGTAGAGACCTTTCTAGTAATATATAAAAGTAGATTAACGAATATCAAGTGTGTGTGTGTGTGTGTGTGTGTGTGTGTTGTGTGAGACCTGGAGATTCTGAACTTCTACATGACTAGGTAAAGATGGACATGTTGTCATTATTTTCAATTTTTTTTGTGTTTTGTTGTAGGTTTTAAACCTACAGTGGAACAAATAATAACAAAAATAATAGTAATAAAGAACTATTAATTCTTCAGGAGTGAAATACCCCCCATCCTCTGGGTTCTTTTGGGTTGAACAAGCAGTGAAATTAAAAGCAGATTAGTGGGAAAAAGAAATTTAATCACACACAGATTGGGAATCTACATGGATATAATTCTAATGCCTAGAGAGCAAAACTAGGGTGCACATTCTGAACTAAGAATGAGATAGGTATCTGGGGTTTCAAGGAGTGTAGTGGGGGGACTCATATGTGAAAGATTAAATTTTTACTCTGCCATATTGATATAGGTTTCTCCCATAGATAACTTATTCTGCTAAAAATCCTAGTTCTGGATAAATGCACCAATTTTCACCCTTCCAGGCTGTTAAGAGTGTGGTCAAAGTTCCTTGCACAAGGCTTGCAGAGTCTGAATTGTCTTAGCTCAAAATAAGCCACATGGTGTAGTGATGTCTAAACAAGGCCGGTTATCTTTAGGGGACCTATCCTTCAGCAAAGTCATTTTCTTAATTGCAGAGTGGAAATAGATGACAATGGTGATGCTGAGCTGAGCGACCGCATCGCCGGACCATTTAAAAAGTTGAGCATGGGTTATTTCTAAAAGCAGAGAGTGCGATGTCATGTCTGCAACAGCTTCAGCCCCAACACTTGCAGCACAGTGTTTTGCAGGTTTGTAAAGAAGTAGTTTTGCTACAAATTTGCTGCCATCATTAGACAGGATGCTCTGTTGGGCATACTTTTGGAAGAGAGATTAAAAGCACTAAGTGTCCTGGGCCACTCAGCTGCTTAACCAGTGTCAGACCGCATCTTTCCCTCAGCTTGTAGATTCTACATTTCCTTTTAAAGAGAAGCAATGAACTCTTCCTGAATTTTCCAAATACATGAGTTTCTGCTACCATTAAGGAGAAATGAAGTCAGTGTCTAGAAGGAGAAATGGAGTCAGTGTCTAGAGAGTCACACATGGACTTCCACAAAAGTCTTTTCCCTCAAAGGTAACTAGATATCCACGTTACCATTGCTTTCCATTAGAAACAGAAGTTTCCCGATCATAATTACAGGCTTAGCGCAAAGGAAACAGTAAGGAAGAAACCCAGAGCTCTGTAAACATTCCTGAAGACCGTGCTAAATATAAGCATAAGTTCAACTATGGGAAAACTCCGGGCTTAGCGTTCTGCAGATGATATTTGAAGAATGTTTCAAAAACTAAGGTTTAATAAGGGTTTTTAGAATTTGTTTTTAAAAGAACTTTGTGCCAGTCTGGTTGTACAGATAATCTTCACCCCCTAAATCCATGCCTCGCTGTTTTGTTAAGTCCATGGCCCAGTGGGCTGAAACAAAAGTTGTGAAGTTCTTCTCTTCCATCTTAATGTGGTGTTAATGACGCTGGAGCCTAACTGTGACCAGTTAAAGGTGAGCGCTATCAATCAAATAGAAAAAAATACAAACACACAGCTTGAGCCACTGAAATGTAATCACGAAGGACAATTAAGTTTTTTGATTCTGAATGAAGATATGTATAAAAAATGAGCTATACCCCCATGCAAGCTTGGCAGACTTAAATTTAAACCAACAGGCATCAACCTCTAAACCTTTTATTGAGATTTAAAGAGCTGGTTTCTCCCGTGAACTTGAAACTTAGTTCTTCTGCACCCAGTGAATAACATTTACCAACGGTGTAACTTTTCTAGTCACTTGCCAAATTATGTTCACTTAAAAGAACTTTTCATGTTTTTTTTTTATTTGTGTGTTTTAAATGTCTCAAAGATAGTTCAATCAGGATTTTAAATAATTTTCTCTTTCAACAACTTGTGATGTACTTGTCATTTCTGGAACTGATGTTTTTCCTCAGTGTTATTTATTTTTTGAAGGGGGTAATATCGTGGCTTTATTATTGGCAACGTTGACAGTATTTGCAGAAAAGCAAATAAAAAATCTGAAACTGATGTTTTTCTCAGTTTTATTTATTTTTTGAAGAGGGCAATATAATGACTTTATTATTGGCAACGTTGACAGTATTTGTAGAAAATCAAATAAAAAATCTGGGAAAATATGTTTTAATAGTTGGTATTTCACAGGATGGGATAATAAAAGAACAGACATATACTGATTCTACTTTATGTATAATCTGAGGCTCCTAGCTTCTGTTATTTGTACTTCTATCAATGCATTAAATTAATAAAAGTATGAAGGTGCAAGTTTTCCTCAAAAGAATGTGCCGTTCCACATATGCTTCCAGTCATCTCATTTGTACATTGCCAGAATTTTGAGATTAGTGATCACGGGAAGGTTTATTTAATTTTGCATTTCTAAAGATAATCTTAAGACTATGCCAAAGTGCACCATCTGGCTTTGCCACACAGGGTACTGGGAGGCAAGGGGCTCCCAGTTCTGGTTCGGTGTTCTTTGCCTGTGACATATTTCTCCAGCAATAGCTGTTCTTGGGGCTGTTAGCCTGCCTGGCATGATCTGACTACTTCATGTACAAGATGCAAGTTTGGAGGGTATTTATCTTAACTGCTGGCCATGTTGATTTTCACTTTTCGACAGGAGCAGCCAAGCCACTTTTGACTTTCACTGCTTTTAAATTTACCCCTTGCTTGTTGCCTAGGGCAGAAAGCACTTGGAAGGTTCACAAACGAGATATTTTAGTTGCTTCTAAAGTTAAAGAAAGTACTTGTGTATAGGTTAAGTTTTTCCCTCCCCCTTTCCCAGTGGAGAAAGGCAAAAAGCTGTGGATTTTAATAAGGCTAACATTCTAGGTTTGGAAAAGGTCAAGTGACCACAAATGCCTGATAGAGTATTTGCTTTTTTTCAGTATAATATTTGAATTTTAAAATATGATATTTAAAGCAATTACTCTTCAGAAGTTCACTAACTTCAAATGAGTAGGTTCCAAAGGGCCAAAAATGCTCAGTGCTCTCCAAAAGTTGTCACTGTTATTGCCATAGGTCTTAAGGGAGGACCTGGTGTTTAATACATTTAAGGTATTGCCAACCCGGGCCCTAATATTTGGTGGGTGAAATTGGAAAGTAATCAAAACTGGTTCCAAATAATGTCAGCACATACTTAAAAATGTAGGTTATACATTGCTGTTTGTCTTTAATTCTCTATACTAAAAGCTAAGGGTGCATCTTTGCACCCTTATGAACGTTACCCATATCCTCTTTTGCACCTCTTGTCCTATTATGGGTGTTTAGGTATCTTTTCTCAATAGAAGTATCTGGAAGTTTGAATGTTCTATTCTGCCAAGCAAATTTTTAAAATTTCTAAATTTCTTCCATTACCTATGCATCAAGATAGTTATTTAAGAATGGGGATGGGAATATGACAGGTTATAGATTCTGGTAATATTTGATTGTGACTCACCATGTGGTCTTGGCAAGATGTTATATTTTATGGCAATTTCCCTACCTATATAAAAGGGTAACTTACACTAGTTTACTCAATAGGTTGTATACTTAAACAGCAAATTAATGATTACAAGGTACTTAAACTACAAAAGAATGTAGAAGTCATAAGTATTACAGCCTTATTCTCTTACAGTGGGTGATAAAATAAATGTGAGGTTTAATTTAATATAAAAAATTTGGAATTCCTAGATGAAAGAGGCTAGAGAAGTTCAAAGTCATTTTATTATTATTAATAATATGTGTGTGCCTCTTTTCCACCTTCCTCAACTAATCAACATACATTCCTTGGTTTAAAGGGAGTGTTCTCTTTCCACATAACTTGGAGTTTATCAGCAGTGTTGAGACATTGTCTTGTTTTATGGATATGGAGTTTTGAGTGGCTATAAATAACTCCCATTTTAATAAAGTCTGCTTTTTTTTTTTAAGTAGAGAATATAAGTTGTCTCTTGGTTCTTCTTCCTAAACAAGTAAAAATGTTTATATGAAGGACTTTTTCAAATCCGCTTCCTTGTTGTAGGACCAAAACTCCTTGCTATTGGATCCATGTGATTTCCCCCCCACAAATATTTTTAGGAACATTTTCCTGTGTCTATTTGGCAAGACCCCAAAAGTATATGGTTATATGAATGTATATGTGTATGTATATCTATCAATAGCTATATCTCATATTGTGTTTCTAATTTTAACACAAAACCTTTGTTAAATCTAAGTGCAAAGCATAAACACTTTGGATTAAAATACTTAAAAAGAACTGGCAAGAGTACAGGATGGAAAAAAAAAGTTCTCAGGAGAAAGGAACTTTGCTTATCTGCTGACCACTGTGAATCTCACCTGGCTGAGGGAAAGTGAAGATATGGAGGCATTCCTGGGTTTAGTCAGAGTGAGAATTGGCAAGTATAAATATTTGGCTTCCAACCAACATTGTTCTGAGTCTTTCACTCTGCATGGTGAAAATCTCATTGAATAAGTGTATAAAATCCATTTGCCCAAAAGAGATGACTTATTGAAATACTATCTGGTAGGAAGATCACTACTTTCATTCAAAGGCTTTATCGTTTTGAACTATGCTGGCATTTTAGGAGTAGATAGTTGTTTAAAATCAAATGAACAAAGGATAGAGTGACCATTTAGATGACTGGATGAGGTAATGACAGAAGTGTTCCAAGGCAGGAGGTAATGGGATATCAAATGAGAGAGGCAGATAATAAATGCTGTTGGCCTACTACACCAGAGGTATTCAAGAAAGACTGGTGAGTGAGTTCCAGGAACTAGATGTCAACGAAGACAAGAAGGACTGTAGAGTTTCGGTGGCACCTGCAATGGTTGAACTGGTTCTTAGGGATAGATGTGTAGAGAGGGTGAAAAACTTTCAGTTTATAAATTCTGGACATTTAATGTACAGTATATTTATAACACTCAATACTACTGGATAGCATCCTGGAAATTTACTGTAATATTAGGTCTTAAATATTCTCATTCCATACCTGAGACACATAGATAGGTAACTACATAAGGTGATGGTTATGTTAACTAATTTGAATGTGTCATCACTTCACAATGTAATCTACATCTCATCATCATGTTGTATTCTTAAAATTAATACAACTTTATTTATCAGTGATACCTCAGTTGAGTGGGTAGTGCATTCTAGGTTGGAGGACCATGGATGAGTTATGTGTCTATGAAAAATGAGTCATTCTGGGATTAGAGCAGAAGACTTGCTAGTCTTTAATTAAAAAGCATCACAATGTGTACACTACTCATGAAAAGGCACTGAATATAAGTATTTAATAATTTCCATTAGTTATTTATTGCTACAAAGCTTCAGAATGAGGAGGAATGATGGTATTTTGGGAAGTTGATGTTGTGTGACTGACAAGAGGAAGAGGCAGTTTGGGGACTTCTCTTTAGAGAAGCAACAGTGATGATACGCAAGTGTTGGTACTTCAAGATTTGAAGATTTAAGCAAAGTACTTTCCACTTTTGAGGTAGATTTTTTAAATAATTGTTAAGCATGAGCAAATGAACAAAGCCAAGTTGAGGAGAGTGATGCAAGCAAAACTTTATAGTGTCCTTCTCTTGCTTTGACTAACATCATTCCATAGACCTCCTATATTTTGGAGTGTGTAGAATTTCTCTTCACTGCATGACTGATGGAACCTTGAAAAAACCACTAACAATTAGATTCCAGGCCCAGAATTAAGAGTGATTTGTCAGTGAGGACTCAGTCTACCTGTTCTGAGTGATTTTTGCAAAATGAAGTTTATAATCTCATTAATAATTGTTGAGCTGGGCATGGTGGCTCGTGCCTGTAAGCTTCAGCCTATGAAGCGGCCGGGGCTAGGGATTGTGGTTTGAGTCCCGCTTAGGGCCCATAGTGAGACCTTGTTCCAAAAAATAGCTGGGCGTGGTGGGGCATGCCTGTATTCCCAGCTACCTGGGAAGCTGAGGCTGGGGATTGCTTGAGTGTGTGGTACCCTGGGCAACGAGAGCCTGTGGTTCCGCAGGCAAAAATAGTGAGACCTAGTCTCAATAAATAAATAAAAATAATATAATATAATTTTTGAAAGTGCTGTTAGACAAAAATACTTTCATCTGTTTTCTACCCTTTTGCATTCCAGGCTCTACATATGTGCTTTTAGACTTTATCTTGAATCCTTCCCAAAAAATCTCCAAAAATGTCCTTTTACATTAAGAAAATAGCCTCAGAGAGGGCTCACAAGCTTCTTCACGATGCCCAGTCAGGAGCCAAGACCAAGTGTGAATCCAAATCATGCAAGCTTTCTACTGTGCCATATTGGGTCATCTCTGGGTGAAAATTAATTTTAAAAATATATCAGTACTTTTCTCAAATCTGAAAGGACTGTAACTTTATTTTTTTGAAATCTATTATTCAATTATTCTTGTACAAATATGAGAAACCCAATGGATGTATCACCTGCATATTATATTTACACACTCTGAGGTTGTTTACAGGAGGAGACTGAGTCCCAGTGAAGCATCCTTCTCCTCTCCCTGCTAATGCTGCCCAGCACCCCCCTCCAACCCTAGCCTGTTGTACTGAGCAGAGGCTGCCAGCATCCCTGTGTCTGCGCAGATATCAGTCGTTAGTGCAGAAGTTGGCAATGCTCGAAGAATGGAAACGGCTGCAGATGTTGAGGGCTGGAGAGTTCAAAGCAGCCCTGCTATGTGAAATCCCACATTTGAGACACTCTTTCTTTTGGTCGGAAACTAATAACCCTCCAGTTTTGAGTTAAAACATTGTGCTTCTTTCAGCAGAAATATAAAAGAGCATTTGCCTTCTCTGCTGAGACCGAGACGGCCCTACCCTTTGTGGCTCAGGGACCTAATGTTTCGGCCTTGGCCCCAGATTTACACCTCCTTCTTGTCACTGGCACTGCTTGAAAGGAGGGATCATGGCCAAGATGTGATCTGGCTGAACAGGAGGGCGTGGTGCCAGCAAGAAGCCCCCTCTCTGCTCTCCAGCCCCATCACTTCATCAAATGTAAGTTATTTCTTCAGCTTTACTTTTTCAGACTTGGCATTTAAAAAACTCAACAGCAGCCTCATTATTTATTAAATGCAATTCCTCAAATACAAAAACATCAATAGATTGCCTATTTCCACCTTGTTTCTTTATCCCTTTATCCTCTTCCCCAACCCATTGGAAAGATTCATCATCCAAAATCAATTGAACAAGATTTAACCCTGTTGTGTTTTCCAGTACTCCCCTGAAAATCCTTTTCATTATGTGCTGGTCAGGTATATGTCCCTTATTTGTGGAACCCCACACCCTGTGCTTTTACATGAATTTATCTCAGGCTGGTCAATCACATCAATCTCTCTTGTGTGTCAATATCTTAACCACACCACCCACTCATCAATTTTTCTTTTGAGTCTCAGTCTTTCATTTCTCCATTATGTCAACTGCTCATATGACCCAATGAATAATTCCTTTTGTCTTTCTTCTCAATCACCTTTTGTCCCATTAACAAGATTGGAGGTTATGACTTGGCACTGGAATAAGTTTCAGGGCTACGTGGTAGCACCAAGTGAGAACTATGGAGTAAGAGTCTGGAGACAAGAGTACTTTTTCTGGTTCAGCAACCTGAAACTTTGAGCATGCCTGTTTGCCTTTCTGATCCTCAGTTCCTTCTCCTGAACAAAGGCTGTGTGATAGATTTCTAATGTCCATTAATTCATTCAAGAAGTTGATAATGTGTGCCTATCATATGCCTTGAGGTGGATTCTGGGGCCACAGTGGTGAGAACAAACTTGTGGTTTCTACCCTCACAAAGACAGTAGAGTATAGAGCTATTAGTTTTTAGTAAAAAATTTCACAATTAAAAAGATGTTTATCAGCCATTGTAAGTGCTATGAAGGAAAAGCATAGAGTGCTGCAGGACTAGTTAGCAAGAGATCCTGATGTGGGAGTAGAGTGAGAGAATGTATGTGAAGGTAATAAGGAGAAGTAGATCTTATTAAGCAAAGAGAAAGGAGAGAGGGACATTCTAGTCAGAGGAAGTGGCAGGCATAAATGCCCTGAGTCCAGTGGGAAGAAATTACATGGGAAAAAATGAATACAGGTAGGCTGAGAGAGCCACATGGGAACTCCTGGCGGCTGCTGAGTAATAGACGAATGTCTTAGGAGATACCTCACAAGCCAAGTCCAAAACCTTGAATAGTAAACAATTAGTAAGTTTTGAACAGTGGAGTGGCATGAGACTTATATATTTAAAAGGTAATTCTGACCCTTGAGAAGAGGCAGTAGAAAAAGTGTGGATTCCTTAGGGTCCCATGGAAGGGAAGAGAAACATACAGCTTAGATGAGAGTAGTAGCAGAGCACAGAGAGAAGCAGACCATGTTTGAGGATTGTCCCCTGTGCCTTTTCATGTACCCCTGAAAGAAATCTTGACCCTTCCGGTGCTAAGTCTTCCTTCCTACCTTATACATAACATGTTGTTTACTCTCCTTCATCTTGGTTATTCTTGGTTTATTTTTCCTCACGGAATAGGAATGTTGAAAGTCTTACAATATTTTCCTAATATTTTTAGCAACTGAAAAATCCTAGCCTTCCACATATTGGGCATATAGTGGGTATTCAGGTGGGAGTCTGTATTTTTTCTTCAAGGACAACTTTATGAACTGTTGCAATACTGCCCTACAGACAGAACCAGGGGGATTCCATGGCACACCTCAGTGGTCCCTAATTTCTATATTAGCTATTTTTTCTCCTGCCATCCTTGAGAAAACAAAGGAAGAGGAAGAGCTCCTGTGGGAAGAAGAGCTTCTCATTTCAAGAACATATTTTTGAGTCACACTCTTTCCTGACTTCTTATTCTCCTCTGTCTGTCTGCTCTACCTCACACACATGGTTATTTCAGGTGTTGCATGGCCATGGAGGAAAGTTCTGGACTGTCAGGATCAGACTAAGGCAGATGAAGCTTCCTTATCTGGTGTGGAGTGAGAGGTTTAGTTCCTTCCAGGTAGTCATTGTTGATTGTTTGTTTTGAAGTGTTCTTCCTCATGGCCAGGGAACCAGTTAGCTATCTCTGCCCATTGCCCCACTTTTTCCTGCAAGCTGAGGACCCTTCTTTGTGGTTTTTGGCAGAACACACTCCTTTCTTATTTGACCCTGCTCTAGCCCATTTGGGGTCAGGTAGAAACTCTTATTTGAGCTGCAAATTTCTTAAAAAATTGAGAGCCTGATGCTGGTTTCACTTTCCATGAATGCCATTTCTCTAGGTTTCTTCTCTTTTGTACTCTTAAGGAATTATAATAATCATTTCACCAGTCTTGAAACTTGAAAACATTTCATCATGGATTTTTCCTTTCCCTCATCTAGTTTGGTAGAGAAAAAAAAAATGGAGCAAGAAACTTTTGCTTTCCTCAGTTCCCTTCCTTGTTTCTTCAGAGCCTACTTCAAGCTCCCTCTAATACGCTTTTGATAGAGCTCTTAAGAGAGGAGAATATGTTAAAAATCAATTTTGAACAAACTCTGGAAAGTTCTCTTCATATTCTGTTAGATACTTTATAATTCTTAGACTCCTTCCCCCCAGGCACATTTAAATTTAGAAAGCCGAGACTTTGTCTTGGATCACCTTTCAGTCCATATTTGTTTTCTGGTGAGAACAATAATTTTCTCAGCTGATAGATTTTCAGTCTAGATTTAGGAAATGTTAGCACTGGAAGCAAACTTAAAGACCATCTAAATTCTTATCCATACTCTTATTCTGTTGTTGAGAAACCTAAAATCCCAGTGAGCCAAGCAGTTTGCTCTAAGTCATTTCATTATTTAGTACTAATGACTAGAATCTTTGTCTTCAAAGGCCTAATTCTCTTCTCTCTGCTTTATAATTCTCTTCTTTAATTCTCAACTGAAATTCATACAGCAGGACAAAGACAATGTGTACTCAGAGGGCATTGCATCATTATTCCATCAATCATTCACCAAATATTTATTGAACACCTATAGGAGCAAGGCACTGTGCTGATGCATAACTAATACGCATAAACAGCCTCATTGAAATGCAAACCAAATAGGATTAAAAAATTTAAGTTCTTCTAAGAACCTAGAAAACAAAAAACAAAAGAAATTGTAGTTCTCTAGTAGATAATCATTTTAAGGAAAGTAAGAATGTCATATGTCAATGATGCTAAGTTAAGAATGTTGTGTCCTTTGTTAATTTGTTAACTATAGATTTCTTGATTATTATGCAAATGTTTCTATACAAAAGAAAGCACATTCAATTTTAGTGCTTGTGAAAAAAAAATGGGAATTAAGGCCATTATTTATCAGAACAACTACATAGGGGATAAGAAGTTGGGGAGATTTAGACCTAAAAGGAAATTGCTATAGTATATATTCTCCCTGGAAACTGTTACCAGGTTGGTTGGTTATTTATTTTACAGGTAACTTAGTAATATAGCTTGCTGGGAGGGAATATCTGAGTATAGCATAAAATTGTTTTTGACTTCACTGGAGAGGATATAGACTACAAACTAAATATAGACTATAGGTCTTTTTTCAGCAGTGTATTTTTTTTAACTGCTTCCCTTCAGATTTAGGTATTTGTGGTCATTTTAAATAGGAAGCATCAGAAACAATAACCAAGGTTGACAGTAATCACAAAGGTGGAAGCAACTCTGCCAAAACCACTGTGCCAGGTCAAAAGGATCTCCATCCCTTTGAAGAGAGGAATCCTGATGTGATCGTGCAAAAGCAGCAGTCTAAAGTCAGAAGCCTGGGTGCTTTCCTTTTCAGGTTGCATTGTCTTGGGACTTCAAGCAGGCAGCTTCACCCTGTGGAAACTTGCCTCCCCTCTCAGATGTGGGTACAAACTCCCACCCTTCCACAGCATGGTGTTATTCTAAAGATCATATGAGATTGCTAATGTAAAACTGCTTTGAAAATTCAAAGGCTTTTGGAAATATAAGACAATTTAATTCCAGAAACATAGAATTTTGAGTAATAACATGAGTATTTACCTTACGAAAAGTAATATTTATTTCTTTCATGCATGTTGGGCATCTGTGTGCATATTTTACTTTGTTGAAAGGACTTCTGTTACCCTTTCTTTGAAACTGGCAGGAGATAGACTTAGTGCTGGTGGGAGAGACCGAACCCCTCTTATACTGTCAAAGAAGTGAGAACTGGACTGAATTTTAGGAGAGGAGCCCAATCTGCTGGGCATGACAAGCCAAAAGTCATTAGATGGCCACCAGGCATTTTCTTTCTCTATAGAGTCATGGGGACACATCACAGACACCTGATGTGAGTTGTAAACACAATTATTTCCAGGTCATGACCGACATGGAATGCCAGCGCTCTAGAGTCTTGTGCTGTGTTCAAAAGGACTAAAATCCCTTTGTAATCCTGAATCATGAAGAACATTCTTTGTCACATTCTACGATTTCATTCAATTAGTATTCATGGAATGGGCACCCTACTGGGTGCTAGGAATACAGGCCAATGCGTTGGTAGGACAGATGCTGTGGTTTAATTGCATCTTACGGTGATATGGTTCTGGGTTGAGGTAGTCAAGGCTGGTGTAGTCCTTCTATGTCTGTATCTCCTTTTTGGAGCCTCCCAGCTCAGAGGACAGCAGAACCCTGGACAGAGAACTTGTCCCCTGGGGCACAGGGGGCAGCTGACACAGGTTCCTGCACTGGGCACGGACCTCACCATTTTCCCTGACATGTGGAGGAGCTGAATTCTGGTTCCTGAGGTCCAGATACTAGCCGCTCAAGGTGGGACGCCTCAAGAGTGCCATTATTTGGAGGCATTCCCAACGTCCTGGGCAAAGGAGCTCCTTAGAAAGGAGTGGGTTTGCAGTAGTCATGCGGTATTAAAAACTGGAAGACACATAGCTGATGCTCTCTATTCATGAGAACTGTCACCAATTTGTTTGGTATTTGGCCCTCTCTCTGTTTTGCTCTGTCTCTTTAATCTCTTTCCTCTCTTCAAAGAAGGATGAAGCCAGATACTGCTCTCCTCTACAGCAGGCAAAATGACTTCTTTTATGTGCATGGTTAGTTCCAGTTTTATTGCCAGACTTTAGCAGCTTGGCCTTCTTCAGCGGGTCAGCCGGCTTTTTCTCCCATATCCACAGATAACTGCTGGCCTGTGTACCTGGCCCATGCAGGCTGTCTCTCTACTAGAGACAAATTTCATCCCCCATGTCCATGGCTGGTTCCTGCATCCTCTGTGGAGGGAGTTGGCAGCCATCTTGTTATGGCCAGGCTATTTCTCTCTCTCTTTCTCCCCACCCCTTACAGTCATTCTTCTCTTAAATAAGCACTTTTATTGTTGCTTTTCACTGTATGTCTGTTTTTGATTTGTGTCCTGCAATCACAAACACACAGGAGAAAGCCTAGCAATAGGATCATCCACTTTCCCCACTGGGTTTGCTTAGGTTCAGCCTTGCACCCATTGTGGAGCCAGACACCAGTGGTTGGTCAGGCTAAAGATCTTTCCCTTGTTTTGGTCACTGTAAATGCAATGCAATTGCTGGATATATGGCAGAAGCTTTCTGTATCTAATTTAGAGAGGTTTAGTATTCAGCAGAATTCTTGTTTGTGTGTTTTGATTTAGACATGGGTTCAAACACTGATTTGGGCTGCGTTGCTTCCTCTCTTCCCCTCAACCCCTCCCTCCCTCCACTTCTCTTTTCCTTCTCCCTTCCCATCCTCCCTCTTCTCTTCCTCCTCCATAAAGAGGAGAAGACTGTCACTTATTAGAGACTTTGAACCCACCAGCTCAGAATCCCTTTAAGGATATCAGTGTCCTATCTGAGGACACTGTAGAGTTCCATAAGTTTTTCTGCTCTCCTTTCCCTTCCCATTCCCCAGGATAGATCTGAAGCAGCTTCTCCTTCTCATATCAGATGTGGCACCTAATTTGGCCAAAAAAACTTCTTTGAATTAGGACAGTTCCCTCTTTGCCAATTCCTGATGGATGGATTGAACAAATGGCCAACCTGTCAGATACTATTTATCACACAGCCCCTTTCCAACAAAAATCTTCTTATTTGGAGAAATTTCATCCCTACATATTGGCAGGATCCTCCAAGGATGGTTGATTTGTCTGCTTCTATTTTTGTTCCTATGTGGACATACAATCCATGTTACATGTGCTATTAATGTTGGATGAGAAGAGAATATTTTTAGGGAAGGCTAGTGAAAAAGCTCTTCATCCCTGTCAGTAGGATCCAGAAACAGCAGAACTAAAAGAGGCTGCACCAATGACTGGCCCTAATGGAACCTCAATGATGGCCAGAATGGAAAGACTAGCACACTACAATAAGTTTTTATTAGCAGAATTCATAAGCAAAAGCATTGTTAATCTAATAAAAGAGGTTTAGTAAAATAATAAAACTTCAACAAAAGATCAATATTGACCTGTCTGAATTTTGGGAAAAATTGTTCAAACTTAATTGTAATTACATAGACATGAGCCCAGATGTTCTAGAAATTGCCTGAATTATTAACATAATGCTCATGAAGCAGAGTAGATACATGGGGGTTGAAGATGTTTTGGAGATGAATTCTTCCCAGTTGACAATGCGGGTTTTAGATCTTCAGTACAAGGGACGTCTAGGTCTGCATCTGTATTAATAAGGAGAAAAGACAGGTTTTAAGAGGAAGAGAGAAAGAATGTGGAGAGAAAGAGGGGAAGAGAATCTTTAAAGAATTAGAATGTTCAATGTAAAGGAAAACTTTCCCCAGGTTGGAAGTAAGAAAGGGGGAAAGAAATGCAAAATGGGGAAAAAAGAACGAAAGGAGAAAATAACTCAAAATAAGTATTCAGACAATTGACATAGTTTGGAATACAGGCAAAGAAAGAGGAATGAAGATGCACAGAGAGAAGGGAAGAAAGCAAATGGTAGCACAGAAAATGGTTCAGATATAGAGTAGGGTGTCCTCGAAACACCACTCAGTCTGCAAAAGGCTATATAATAACCCTCTTGGGACCCAGGTAACTTACACTGAGGGTACCATTTGACTGACTTTTTGGTGGACATTGCAGCAAACTAGTTTTGAGTTAGCTCAGGCAAGCAAGAAAACTGTAAGACAAACTGAGAAAACAAATTTGATCATGGAGATGACCTTGCTATTCCAAGAAACTTCCAAGAAACTCATCTGTGATGGGACCAGGTATTGTCCATTTCTCTACCATGGATAAGATCAGCTATAGAAGTGGGTTAAGTTTAAACCCCTTTGATATTGTCTTCAGACAACTATTTCAAGCTTAGATTTTGAACCACCCACTGGACACAGAACAAGAATGTAGAATCAAATAGGATATCAAGCATATCCAGGAAATTTTAGCTGTCACTCATAATTTTGCTGTCTGCAAGATTTCCATGCCTTCAAATAAGCCATTGCAACCTTTTAGGCTTGGTGATCTGTTTCACTCCCAACCTGGCAGAGTGGAGATGCCTGAACTCAATTGTTGCAGACATGCTCTGAAACTTTTGATGTTTTGCTAACCACCTCACTTCTTTGAAACTTGAAGGCATAAAATGCTGGGTGCATCACTCCAGCGTGAAGAAAGCCCTAGAAGACTATGATAGAGAGACCAAAATCATTGATCTTGTGACTTTTGAACCTGTTAAACAGCTGAGATAAAAGATAAGGAAAAGATAAAAGCACAAATATTTTTTTCTCCTGCAGTTTCTGTTGCAGGATAACCCACGATTAACTTCCTGATGAACGCTGGAAACCACGAGATGATGGATAAGGCTATGAATCTTCCTTGGTAATTGCTCTAAAATTTTCTTCCTTACGAAGTCTGAGATGCATCTGAAACTATGTGGCCTTAGCTGTCAACATTATCCAAGATTGGGAATTTGATTTTTGACTCTGGAAAGAACTTTTTTTAATTTTTTTTATTTTTTTACAATTTTGAATTCTTAAAAGTTTTTGCCTAAGTCAATGCTTCATTTTTCCTTTTTATCTTGTTGCAGTGTCTTTACAAAATGAGTGAATCTGCAGTTGCAAAAGATATTTCATGTGTGTTAAATGAGAATTTAGGAGCTGTCTGTGTCTATATGTTGTATATCTTACACATACAAGAAAGGGAAGACATGTCTTCACTTTTGTGTCTAGTTCTAATTAGTTTTGAATTCTGGAGGATATAAAAATTGGTATAGATGGTGCCTATAGAAATTTTAAGCTCAGAAATATCATAGGAACTGGTATGATTGCTTCTGAGAAGCCTCATCTGGGATAATCTTACATTGGTGAGAAATTAGTTTGGAATTTAATGGTTTTGGTTGAAACACGTATCTTGAAGGTTTGTTATTTAGTGTATCTATTTTGCTTTTTATTTTGTGTTGGGTACATGCTGCACAGGAGAGGTAGCTTTATGTGGATTAGTTAAGTCTTTTGACATTAGGTGAAATGGGAGTTGGTAAATTAAGAGGTTTTCCTTTTGAAGATTAAGAATTCCAATTAAGTAATCAAAATAACAGATTAGGAACTGAAGCATAGAGCAGGAGAGGGGGAACAGATAAAATTGGAGGGAGGAAGGGCACAAGAGATTAAGGTGATGATTTGTGTAAGATGATGGTTTGGGGGGCAAAGTTATGGGAGAACTCTGGGGAATATAAAATGCAATATATATACATATATATATACATATATATGAGTAATCAAATTAAAAAAAATAACAGGTTAAGATTTGATTGTCAGTGTTGTACTGATTAGGTCAAGGTGTGACAACTTAAATTGTCACTATTGGGTAATTAAATGTTTTTTCCCCCAATACTTTAGGCAAAATTACCCATAAACTAAATTAGGAAAAATTGCCAATCTTGTTTTTGATTGATCAGAGGAGATTTATGGGATCTCTGTAGAGCTCTTGAAACACACCATAAAATTTTTCCCTCTCCATATGGGAAAGGAATTAGATGAAATCAAGCTATTTAGTATTTATTTGTTAAATTGGAGTTTAATGGGAAGCATAGTCACTTGAGAGAAATGTTTAACCTAAGCATATGATTATGAATATAAATATTGGTATTCTAAAAAGCTTTATGTGAATCATCTTAGGTATTTGACATATTCTGATATAATGCTGCTTGACATTTCTGGTTGTTGTTATAATTAAAAAAATATATTTACTTATTTATCCTTTCACATTATCACCTATGACCCACCACCATTTTCCCTAGCATTCCCTGCTTCTGTTTCACCCCTTCCTTCTCCCTCCTTTCATTTCTATAGTCAACATTTTAGTTTCTACTATTTCTTGTCCTTTTCTTTTATTTACCTATATACTACAGATATGTGGACCATCCAGTATTTATCTTTCTCCTTCTGACTAATTTCAGCTAGCATAATTACTTCTAGCTCCATCCATGTTGCTGCAATGGCATGAATTTGTCTTTTTTGATCACTGAGTAATATTCCATTGTATAAATAACCCACTACTTTGTGATCCACTCATCTTTCTTGGTGGGAATGCAAACTAGTTCAATCACTGTGGAAGGCTGTGTGTAGGACCCACAGCTATTATTTGATTCAGCAATCCCACTTCTGGGAATCTAACCAAAAGATACTAAAATACTGATTCAAAAGGAAACATGTACTTGTATGGTTATTCCAGCACTATTTTCAGTACCCAGGATATGAAAACAGTTCAAATGTTATTATAGTTTTGAGCAGATGTCCTTGTTGTTAATATTATTACTACACCTTTAATTTTGATTATTTCAAAGTTTGGTATTTGCTGAAATTGTTTCTGGAAAACAGCATGATAGAGACCTGTGTTACTCAAAAACCCTAAGCTGACCGCACTGATGGACCTGGTAGAGGATCTTGTGCATAAAAAAATGGCCTCTAGATATCCCAGTGTACTTTGTATATACTTCCTCTTTGTCCCTTTCTGGTGTCCAAGATGTCAAAGCGAGGATGTGGTGGGTCCTCCAATGCAAAATTCCGAATTTCATTGGGTCTTCCTGTTGGAGTTGTGATCAACTGTACTGATAACACAGGAGCCAAGACTCTCTACCTCATCTCTGTGAAGGAGATAAAGGGACAACTGAACAGACTCCCTTCTGCTTGTGTGGGTGACATGGTGATGGCCACTCTCGAGAAAGGCAAACCAGAGCTCAGAAAGAAGGTATATCTAGCAGTAGTAATTAGACAACAAAAATCATTTCGAAGAAAATATGGTGTATTTCTTTATTTTTAAGATAATGCTGGGGTCATGATAAACAACAAAGGTGAGGTGAAAGGTTCTGCCATCACTGGATCAGTTGCAAAAAAAATATGCAGACTTATGGCCCAGGATTGCATCCAATGCTGGCAGCATTGCATGATTCTACACCTATTTGTGAAAAAGAAGTCATTAAATAAATTATTTGCTCGCTCCCCTCCCCCCCACAAAAAGGACCTCCAGTGTTGGAGTATGCAGGGAGACCACAGAACCTCTCACATTTGTGCTGCTTGTGGGGACAAAGAACGAGCCTGATGCCAGGCCTCCTGAGTACTCATCAGAACCTTAAATGACATTGATATAATCCAGAGACAATATGAGCAATTGCTGGGTGTGGCTTCTGTGGCGCTGGGCTCCCCATGCTGCCTGACATTGTCATGGGATGCTAGCAGCAAGGGCAAGGACCTACTGCCATTCTAAGCTCTGGCCTCTAGCAGGTCATGTCAGCAGATTTCAAACACAAAATTATGTGATAATGGCTTGTGCCAGTTCCTTTCCCTTAGATTCTCTTCTTTCTATGAAATACAAAGAAATCCAGACCTGATAGATTCCCACCCTGCCCCAATAATTCTGCCCTCCCCCCAACCCTGCTTTCTATCCAAACTCTGGAGAGAAAGCACCAAATGTTTGCAAGATTCAAGTGAATATTTCACTCAGAACTGAATGGACTGTCAAAGATCATCTTTTGGCATCTGAACATCTGATATTCATCACCTGGAAATAAAAACAATAATTAAAAGTGGTGACATTATTGGAGTGACCTAGTTTGGGAGACTGGCCAAGATCACCCTGGGTCCTTGAGGTGACAGGGGTGGCATTCTGGACTTGCACTGCTCATGCTGCTTTTCCTGCTCAGAATAGAAGCCAAATGCCCCTGATGTCCAGAAGCACTTTGCCCCTGACATCCTGAGTGAGGAGGCTGATGGGAAGGGGGTGGAACAGTGTGGCCATGGTGCTTAAAAGCCAGGACACTTGTGAGTGACCCTTTCTTCTTCACATGGACTTGACATGTGTGGGGTCTCTCTCTCTCTCTCTCTCTGTTTGTCTGTCTCTGCCTCACTGTCTCTCCCTCTCTCTCTCTCTCTCTCTCTCTCTCTCTCTCTCTCTCTCTCTCACACACACACACACATACACCCTTTTGCCATATCCTGCAAATTCTTCCCAGAGGTGTATACCATCTGGCTCCAGGTTTGTTCCCAGTTTTGGCAGACCAGGCCTCTACACCAGTCTCTGACTTCTTCCTTCCTGTTCACTGTCATTTCCTGCTTCCTCTGCTAAGAGAGTCAGTGACCATCTTGCCATGACTGACCTGTAACTTTTTCTCTCTTTATTCTGTTTTTACCTTCCTACAACTAAATCCCATTACTGTTGTTTCCCCCCCATACATGTCTTTTAATTATTCCTGCATTCACAAGGGGTAGGACCTACCAATTGGATCACCCTCCTCCACTCCCAGGTTAGCTTGGTTCGCCCATATCTGGGAACTTCGGAGGGTATATGTCACAGAATACTGATATAAGAGGGTGGAGAGTCCTGTAGCTTGCTCTCTATAGGATATTTTCACTCCCACTTCATACTGTTTCTAGATAGTATTCAGTATTATAAAGATAAAAGAAGTAAGAAATTTGTATTTTACCTAAGGTAGCAGCAAGAAGTTATTTATCTCAATGCATCTATTTGGCAAGTATCTAATTACCATGTGTTTGTCCTCAATCAGCTTGAATTTTAGTTATAGACACAACGGTCACAGAATACAGAAATTTGTAACCTAAGGCAGAGTTTTATTGTAAAAGACTTACATAAAATGCCTAAAGTGAATGATGATTTGCTTGCAACTATTTTTTAAAATACAACTATTGTGACTAACATAAATGTAGAGTTAAAAGCCACTATATTCATTGTATATTTTTATTATCTTGCATTTTACTCTGCTTCTGTAGTTATTTTATCATATGTCTTGCCACTACAGTATACTTTCAACAAGCATGTTTTTATGCTTAGTTAAATTCTTACTCAAAGTATATTTGTTAAATGTTAATTAAATTATATGGTGTCAACCAATAGGTCAAGAACTTACAAATATCATGCATTGTTACAATGATGCCCTCCTTTCAGTTGAGGTTGAAATTTTTAGTGTAGGTTTGTAAATGAAAGATAGACAAGGTACAGAAAAAAAGACTCAGCTTAGAAGAGGCAGGGTACAAGGGCTTAAGGTTAATGGATTAGAGATAATTGGCTGTAGAATGTGACCTCTGTCTTTTGTCTCCTTTTGTCTTGCATTGCTTCATACCCTTTACAGTACCAAAATTATTGGCAGAATAGTTTCATGATAGAACTGAAATGACCAGGTAAGAAGGGAGTCAGAATGACTAGTGTTGACTTATTTGCTTTTCTAGTTTTACAAAGCTTCTGGTACACTGAAGGTCTGAGCAGTAAGGGATGAAAGAGATCATGTTGTCTTGCAAATGTCATTTTCCACTAAGAAAACAGAATTTTTAAGATTCAAAGGCTTCTATACAGGATTCTATAGCTTAGTGATGACAGAGGTGGAACTAGAATCTACTCTCACAGTCTACTGGTCCTTTGTTGGGTTTATCATCACTCAAATATTTGATTTGAGTGGAGAAATTGGTGCAGATTATGAGTTAAGAAGGGATGGATTGAGAACGTTTAGGTTATCAAATTCCTGTTCTCATTCACACCTTCAAAAATACATATTCTATATTTATTTTTGCTCAAGATAGCCCAAGATTCAACCAAAAATACAACGTATCTGTAAACTTGATGTCAATGTTTTTGAAATTTTACAGAAGCTCATAATCTTAAAGTCATATTTTTATTCTATTAAGTCATTATAAATATGCTTCTCATCTGAATAAGTGGTAAAAACTATTTTTTTCTTCACTATTTGGGCATTGTTTCTGCACAATCTATCCTTCTGAAGCTAATATCAATGCTAATTCTGCATTAAAGATAAAGACATAAAACAGTGTGTTGCAATAAATATCTGACAAATCACAGAAGTACTATTTTAAAGGAAAATTGTTTCAAGACACTTTAATGCTTCCTATTGCTATGGTTGCAGAATTACTTGAGGGCACATTGCTAAGGAACCTCTATTACATCTATTAATGAGATTTATAAGAACACTAATAGGTAAATCCAAACCTAATTCCATCATAGTGATGCAAATTAATGTAATTCTAACTATTCAACTTGGGGTTATATGCAAATTGTCCATTATAATGAACACAGATGCTGCATATTCTAAAAATATGCGCAAAAGAGCATGATATATATGTTGATACCAAGATAAAAAGCTATCATCTGGAGACCTCAATGTGGGTACAAAGGGACACCTGTGCTCGGATGTTTATTGCAGCATTGTTTATAATTGCAAGGACCTGGAAACAACCCAAATACCCCAAGACAGATGACTGGATGAAAAAGATGTGGTATATATACACAATGGAATATTACACATCAATTAAAAATGACAGATTTGATTATTTTTTTTGGTAACATGGATGTATCTAGAAGAAATCATATTGGCAGAAACAAGTCAGAAGGAAAAAGACAGAAATCAAATGGTTTCACTAACATATGGACAACCAAATGAAAGTACACAACTGTGGGAGGGGACCAGCTTGAGTGGCCAGGGAGGGGAGGCGGTGGGGGACTCCCAGGGATCACAATGATGTGAAATATATATATATATATTATTTTTAAAAGTTATCATCTACAGTGAGAGTATTCTGATTTTATTTAAACATATAAACTACTGTACATCTGTTCTCATCACTGAGGAAATGTATACTATCAACTGGAGACCTAAGCCTTTAAATATATGACTAACAACTTTCAATACAATTGACACATAGACCTTTCAATACAATTGATACCATCACAAGAAGGTCTATAAAACTATCTGCTGGCTTCAGCAGAACAACAGTCTTTTGGTGAAAAGTGAAGTGGCTACAGAATGGTCATGTGCAATAATGGTCTAGATAGGGAAGAACTGGAAGAACGTATCATGGTTGTGTGATTAATTGACATTCTGTAAATAACTGAAGGGAGAATTTTATGTAGGTACAAGTGAATGTGAGTCCATGCTATAAAATATGTGATCATAGCACTAAACGTCTTAGTGAACTTGACATTGAATGAATTAAGAAACTAAATCATTTCAAAATATTTTTTCTATACATTCTCTCCTTGGAGGGCCTGCTTGATAAATAAGATTACCTCATTATTACATCTCTCTGCTCCTTAAATATGAAACTTCATTTTGATGAAGATGACCACAGGGTGATTTTTCACCTAATAGCAGTGCTACATTCAGGTTCTGAGGGGTTTATTTCAAGTACAGGTTCTATAGCATTATATAAACCAAAGAGTTAACAATTCTGTCCCAAGTAAGAATAATTAGGAAACTATATTTTGAGTTCATAAACTATGTGTTTTTAGGAACAATTTTGTACATAAACAAAATTGTCAGATATTTTGTTTTATTTATGGAATCTTTGAAATGGAATAGAGGATCCTTATGCTCATTTATTAATATGTACTCATGGTTGTTTAATGTTTTGGCCTTTATTTTTTGTCTAATATGCAAAACATAGGAGGCACTTTGATTTCAGTTAGTCATTTATCTTGATGGTGTATGCACACTCAAGGAAAATCATGTTGCCCTTAAAAATCTTAAGACTTTTAAACATTGATATATAGTCACTTTCTGTATGTGTTTGCGTATTTTTGCATACAGCTATTGCTTTTTAAAAGTCTCTATACCTTTAATAGCTCTTGATTTATGATTTCCTTATGTTTCTTCTGAAAATGGTTTATTTGATCAAATGTTCTATCAGGAGCATCTTGCTTCAATGATGCAACCTTGCTAATGCTTCATGTAAATGTACTTGTGCTCTGGATCTGATCAGGAAAAACTCTTCGTCTATTCATGACTATTTGTTGGCATTTAATTCACAAATATCTTCAAATCAGATATTTATGAGTTTAGCAAAGCCATCTAAAGTCTAGAAAGAACATTAGCAATGAGAAATAGCCAACTAGTTAAATCTTTATTTACATTTAGATTTTTCCGTAATTAATAATCACCACTATCAGTTTAAATAAACTCAACTGCAAAATGGTATATAAAGAAATAACTTTTATGTGTCTCTACAGAGTTTTTCCGAAGTATGTCTTTTGAATTAAGCAATGTATATACATTGTGCAGAAACAGCACCAGCAACTCCAAACTGTGTGTGTGTGTGGGGCGGGGGGACTTGAAGAAGGAATTAATGAGATAGAATGAAATAATCACAGATCAATTCTAGATGTCCAACAGTTAAGTTCAACTGCTAACAGGTGTGTAGACGCGCACACCCACAATGTTAACTTTTGTCACTGTGCCTTCAGAAAGGATGCATGATTATAAAATTCCTTGAGCCCTTGGATTGTCTGGAAGAAATGTTTCTCTCTCTCTGGCCATCTGAGTGAGATATAGCTTATCTTTATCAATTTCCCTTTATATTGAAAATTTTCAAATCTTCATCTCATATGGGTCACAGAGCAACACATGTGAGAGGACAGAATCTGTGGTCTTTGCATCTATCTACATACCTGGAGGACTTATGCCATGATAATTGCTTCAAAGGTTTTTTTTTTTTTTTTTAAGAAAATGTTTTTGCATTAGTTTTGGGTGAGATTTCAAAGTTTTCATCATTTTTTCCAGAGCCTGTGATTTCCCTTCTCCAGTCTTAAAAGGATGCCAACCAGTCTGTGTTAGAACCTCTGCACATTTTGTGACCTTTTCAAACATGTCTCTTCATTTATATGCTGTGCATATTGTCACTGAACCCATTTGTTCATTAAATTATTTTGAAAGTGTTTTCAAACTTTAATGTACAGACTAACATATGTAATCTTGTTAAAAGGAATATTTATTGTCCTAGGGCATGTAAAGAAAATGGCTTAAAATCAGACTGGTTATGGGAAAGCCCATAACCTTGAAACATTAGCAAACATCAGATTGGCCTTGCTCTACAATAATGTATCTGTTGTGTGGCTATGGACACTGAACAGTCTCAAGAGGGAGCAGTTGTTCTTGAATCTTTCTCAGAGTTAGTCTCTCTTTCTGCCTGCCTGCCTGTATTTATGGTCCCATGTCTCAGAATAAAGGCACTTTGAATATCATAAAGGCTCCAAGAATCATCCTCCATTTTCCTGAATTGACAATGAACCTGCTTGGCCTTGGCATGGTTTCATGTGACAGGCAACATATGAAACTCTGCCTTTCCGGGAAGCTTCCGGACACTGTGGACACTGTAGGTCTGCACACTACCCTTAGACTGTAAAAGGTTTCAAACACTGGTTCTCAAATCTGACCGCACAGTGAAATCACTTGGGAAGGTTAGAAGAATAATGATATCTGGCCGTACCCAAACCTTTGAATTAATTTGTGTGGGTGCAGGCTGGGCTTTGGGATTTTGTAAAGTTCCCCAGATGCTCAGAACATGTAATAAAATTTGAGAATCAGCCCAGTGCCTGATACATGCCCCCAACTCTACTATCACTAGCTTCCTGAGGAAGTTCCTCAGTGACTGGGTAGGGTAGTCCAAACAAACAAACAAACAAACAAACAAACAAACAAACAAAAACAACCCTACACAGAAGGTTACTCATGATACGTGAATTGAAAAGTTTGCTTGGTTAACCCCATGTTGCAGTATATTAACTCAGAGGCTAGGGATGTGAGTTCTCATTTCTGTTTCTCATGTTTAATAGTGAAGAAAGGGAAAATTATGACTTAACCCCATAAATTTGTTCAGAAAACTGCAGCTTATGAAAAACAGTGATATCCATGTATGAGAGGGTGTTTAAAACATACAAAAGGAAAGAAGGAGTATGCTTCAAAAAACTCAATAATGAACTCAAAGCAAGGACAGATAATATTGGAGCAATAAAGAAGAGTGTGATGATGGAGAGAAAGCTGATCGATTGTCTTTTTTTTTTTTTTTTTTTTGAGACTAGGTCTCGCTGTTTTTGTCTGTGGCCTGTGGAACCAGAAGCTCATGTTGCCCATGGTACCATGGACTCAAGCAATCCCTAGCCCCAGCTTCCCAGGTAGCTGGGATTACAGGCGTGCGCCACCACGCCCAGCTATTTTTTGGGACTAGGTCTTGCTGTGTTGCCCTGGTTGGGACTCAAACTGCAATCCCCAGATCCCATCGTGACTCCATAAGTTGTTGCTTACAAGCACAAGCCACCATACCCAGCGTTGATGGCTTTGTCTTCTTTAGATTTTTGGAGAAAACACACATAATATTGATTCACTTTACTGGCCTTGACAATTTTTATGGTCTTTCTTTTCTAGTGGCAGCCTAAATTTCAGCTCGGGATCTAGGTTTTTGAAGTTTCTTACTCAGGCACAGGCTATGGGAGCCACCCCTAACCAAGCTGTTATTATCCCCAGTTCTTGCCAGAAAGAGCTCCCAGTCTTTCATAACCGACCCTTTGGGAATGTTTAAAGCAAATGCTTTGAAATTTGTAAGTGTTGATCTCATTTATGAGTGTCCAAATTCCTTGAAGAGTGAAGTTCTTTGCAGTTACTATAAAACATCAAATATTTGGAAAGGCCATTTATTGAGGTGGGGTCCAACATTGTGTGTGGAAAAGGGAGTGAGTGCTTTTGTGCCCTGGACTTGAGTAGATGGAATGAAGAGATAGGGATGCCAAGCCAGCTATCTCCTATTCACTCTTCCAGACCAAATTCTGACTTCACTTTCATCCCTGGAAGCTCACATGCCTGGGTACCCTTGTTTTCTTATCCCAGACTGGTTTGGTCATTGGGGCATCCTGGCAGGAGACATAGCAAGGGAGAAAAGCTCATTCGTTTTCATTATTCTATCTCCTTCCTGACAGCACTCCTTGAACAAAAGTTGTAGTTTCTACCCAGGGATATTCTCCATAGGACTCTTCCCTCACCTTTCCCTTTCCGTTCCCCTGCCAATTTAAGATGGTAATAGTTTTTGTAACTGGATCCAGCCTACTTAACTCTTCCTTCTAATTTCCCTTCATTCTCCTCATGACTTTGAAAATAGTTATTTACCACACATCTTAGAATATTTTAAAATTTTACTCAATTAGAAACACTGTGAAAGCGGTATCGCCCTTATTTGCTGTATCTCTCTCATTTGCTATTGTATTTTCAGCGGTATTTCCAGAATGAACAAATAAATAAATGTTTGAGCCTATTCTTCTTTGGCTGCATTTATATACTTGACTTAAGGATATTGATTAGTTATCAGGGGAGCAGCTCTGTAAGCGCTGGCAATCTCTCTATGGTTAAATTTCTCTGAGAGTTAAGGCTGTATATATAAACTCGTTATGTTTTATTATTAACGTTTTAAAAGGTGTTTGGAAATTTAAAAGCAGGATATAAGAATTGCACTAAAATAAATACTTGTTTCGAACCTTCCTTCTCCTACCTAACCCAGTAGTAGATTACTCTCAGATCAACCAGAAATAAAGCAGTATGAAGTGGTTAATGTAAGAGTAAATATAAGAGTCACATCTCTTAAACTCTATTCTTCTTCATTGCCCTCTCAAATTTCTGCTCTCACATTTTCTCTCCTTTAGCAATGTAAGTTGCACTCACATTCTGCAAATATGAGTGGCATGTTTCCACTCCCTCATTTTGGGGTGAAAAAATCACATTGTCTCCAGAGTTTGAGTCTGTGTACAAATTTTAACAGGCAATTCAAACGTCCCCTAGTAAATCACCTTCAGTTTTTTTAGAGGAACAAATGAAGCAAGTTTGTGAGTCAGGGTTCCTCTACAAAGACTTTGATGCTTTGCTGGGGTCAGGTCTCTGCTGCTCCCGAAATTCAGACAGCATGTGCCAGATCTTGTCTTTTCCTTGCTGCTGTCCCTGCCAGAAAGGTCTATTGTCATTGTTGGAATCTGGTCTTGAATAATTCTTACTTTTGAAGATAAATGTAATGGTGTAGACTGGATTTTGTGTCCCCCAAGTTTATATATTGGATACCTGATGGTCAGTATCACAGACTGTCACTTTATTTGGCCTAGGATCTTTAAAGGACTTTAGTAAAATGAAGTCATATGGGTGGGACTTAATCCACTATTACTGAAACTCCTTATCAAAAGAGATTAGAACATAGATGTTCACAGAGGAAGATAGTGTGAAGATAAGAGAAGTTGACTATCAACAAGTTAAAGAAAGAGTTCAAGGAAGAAACTACCCCACTTGTACCTTGGTCTTGAACTTCTAGATTCCAGAAGGGTGAAAATAAATTTACTATTGCTTGAAATCATTCAGCCTGTGGCAGTTTCTTAAGATATCCTGACCAAGGTGAGATACCTGGTATCTTTAGATTTTCATGATCATGGATGATGATCTTGGCCTATGCACCAAGACTTTGATGGCACCTGCAATTGTCAATAGGTACACCATGTTATCTTCAGGGAGAAAGCATTCATTTCCAAGTGTTGCATTTCTACTGTGCAGCCACTTTAGTTTCCCGAGGAGGAGGAATTTTATGTATGTATGTATGTATGTATGTATGTATGTATGTATGTATGTATGTATGTATGTATGTATTTATCTATCCATTTATTTATATCTATCTATTTCTATTTTTTTATTTTATTGAAATAACATTGGTGTACATCACTGTTATTATTTTGAATATTTTGGATATACAGCATTTCTCCCTGCAGGTTTAGTTACTGTGAAACATCGAGCATCAATGCCACCCAAAATTTTCCACTATCTTCCGTTTTGCTCTCTCTCTACCATAACCCCTCCCCCCCTTATCCCTGTTCCCTGTTTTCCTTTCCCTACATCTCCCAAGGCATTGGTTCTATAGTTAGCTGTCAGGGGCTGGTTTTAAAGTTTGTATTTTGGACCCTTTGGTCCATATTCCACTTTTAAGTGACACCATTCAGCATTTATATTTTTCCTGGTTTATTTTGCTTAGCACAATCCCTTTCATTTTCATCCATATTGCCACTAATGGCTTGAGTTTATCTTTTGGCTAGGTAGTGTTACACTGTGTATACATACTACATGTTTTCAATCCACTCATTGTTTTGGGGCACTTTGGTTGTTTCTATATATTGGTATTGTAAATGGTGTTGCAATATAGTGGGGAGTGCAAATTTCCTTTTGAAAATATCAGTGGGACTAGAATTTAAGATATGTCCCCTTAAAGACAGAGGTTTATTTCACAAAGCATCTCTTTGCTTCTGTTGTCGTGTGTGCTGTTTAGCTCTATTCCTTGAATTCTGGATTCCAACACAAGAAGTCCTTTCCTCCCCCAGCACTGAGGTGTGTGCTATTTTTGACCTCATAAATTATATTCATGCTCTTAATGGGAAATTCCAAAATGCCAATGATTAATGGTTTTGTATCTAATGATACTATATTTCCTAATATTTGTACATTTTAATAGCCTTTAACTTTCTTATTATGGTCCACAATAAAAAAACATGAAATTTCACATTTTGTCTTGGGGAGAAAATTTTCATAATTCATACTTTTAAAACTGATGCCATTATTGTGCACCATATCTATTAAATTAATAGAGATTCTCAATCATTCTATCTTTGAATGCTCTCTTTTCTTTTTATGTGGAACTGACATTAGATGAACACTTGGTTTCTCATTTTTGCTTCATAATTCTTAACCCCTTTTCTTGTTTTGCCAGGTACTGAGTAAATTCTTCAGCAGTATCTTGTAACTCATTATTTTCTAGATGCTTTCTTGTCTAGAGTATATCTTTTTCTATTGTAACTAATTTTTATTTCTGACAATTTTATTCTTTTGTAACTGCCATTTATTTTTTCATATTTTTCTCTCTTTTACTCTGGAGAGTGTTCTATTATTTCATTGGGGATTCTAAAATAATTCTATTTTAGAAGTATTTTTAATTGTTTTATTATTTTAATTTAGTGCTGAAAGAATTCATTCTCCACTGGTGATCCTGTATTAGATTTTATTAAATATTTTTGCAATTTTGGTGTGCAGGTTTATCTTGAATGGGATTCCCCCCTCCCTCCACTCCATTCCCTTTCTGGACATACCTAACTCTATCTGATTCAGTGGGTCTCATTTTCCTCAGCTAGAAACCCAGCTCCATGCAGTGTGAGGTCAGTACCTATTCAGTGATTGATTAAAGTACAGCTTAATGTAGATCCACATTGTGAAAATGTGCTAACATCCCACTATTTCCATAGAAATTAAATTAACATGATTGCTGTTAACAAAGTATCACAACTTGTATAGTTTCAACAATGGAATTATATTCCCATATAGTTCTGGAAATCAGAAGTTCAAAGTCAAGATGCTAACAGGGTTGGTTCTTTTGAATACCTTCTCCTTTGTTGATGGCCATCTTCTCTAAATGTTTTCTTCATATGGCCTTCCATCCCTGAATATGTGTACTAATCTATGTTCTTAAAAAGAAAACTGTCATATTGGATTAAAGTCCACCATAATTCTCATTTATTCTTAGCTACTTTTTTAAAGATAATCTTCAGCACATACTAAGGCACTAGCAGTTATGACTTCAATTTATGAATTTTGAATGGATACATTCAGCTCTTAATAGAGGTGACATTTCAATACAGGTTATAACCTCAGAAAATGTTCTATTGCAGTTCTTCTAAGCTTCCTTTTATGTGCACAGAAACTTTCATTATTACTGTTTTTAAGTAGTGAGCTGGACTTTAGCCCCTGTGTTCTTGTGAATTTGGTACTATTGTTCTGCAAGTTATGAAGTTCCTAGTTATCCATACATGTTTCTAAACATGGAACCCAGCAAAATTGCTGTGTCTTTACAGATTCCTCTTTAATTCTAGTCCATCGAGATGATTTTGAGTTTAGCTATAATTTTTCAACTTTCTCTAGTTTTATTTTACCTGTCCTTTTTTGTATATTTGGATAGTAGTATAGGGTTGTCAGAGGATGATTAGTAGTACCATTTTAATGAAGTTCCCCACCCCCCCCTTTTTTGAGTCAACATTAGTTTACAATGCTATGTAGTTTCAAGATTACATATTTTTCTCTATGCCCATTCACCATCCAAACTACAAAACAACTCATCCTTTCTATCTATTCCTCCCCACCCTTTCTCCGGTAACTACTGTTCTGTTGTCAGTGTAAATATTTGTTTTTGGTTTTGCTTACTTTATTGTCCACAGTGAAACCATACAGTATTTATCTTTTTCCTTCTGATGTATCCATTTAGTATAATCTCTTTATGTTAGTCCATGCTGTTGAAAATATATCATCTTATTAATGGTTGAGTAGTATTCTTGTGTGTGTGTGTATGTGTGTGTAGTATTCCTGTGTGTGTGTGTGTGTGTGTGTGTGTGAGAGAGAGAGAACTTTAAATTGGGTTGTAAGGATTAAGGTATATGGATTCTTTATAAGTATTGAATATTAATCCATTGTCTGATATATAGCATGCAAATTCCTCTTTCCATTTAGATATCCTTTTCATTTTAATGATGAATTCTTTCTTAGTGCAGAAATATTTTAATTTAATCTAGTATCATTTGTTTATATGCTCATTTGTTTATTTCACTTGGGAGACAAATCACTAACTGTGATGTCTTACCTATCTTTTCTACTATGTATTTTATAGTTTCAGGTTTTATCATCAAATCTTTAATTCTTCTTATGTTGATTTTAGTATATAACATAGAGATCTAATGTCATTCTATTAATTTTGGTTGTCCAGTTACCCTAGTAAAATTTATTGAAGAGATTAATTACTTATATAAGTTGTTCCTTTCAGACTCTTGTTTCTGTCTTGTTTCTGTGTGCCTGATTTTATTCCATTACCATATTGTTTTGGTTGCTGCAGCTTTGTAGAATAGTTTCAAGTCAGGGGCTATGGTATATCCATTTTTGTCCTTTTTACCCAGAAGTGTTTTACCTATTCATGGTCTTTTGTCATTCAAACAAATTTTGGAATTTTGTGTTCTATATTTTGTCAAAAATATCACTGGGATCTTAATAGAAATTGAATCTGCATTGAATCTGTATATTACTTTAGCTAGAATAGCCATTTTGGCACTATTGATTCTTGTGATTCATAAACTCAGAATGCTATTCCATTTTGTTAAGTCTCCTTTAATTTCTTTTAACAGCATTTTATGGTTTTCAATGTAAAGATATTCACATCCTTGGTTAAATTTATTACTAGGTGTTCTATTATTTTTGCTGAAGTCTTAAGTAATATTATTTTCATCATTTCTCTTTCTGCTCATTTTTTGTACAGAAATGCAACAGAATTTTTTAATATATTACTTTTGCTGCTTCCTAATTTACTTTATTTTCTAATTTCTAATATATTTTTGGTGAAGTCTTTAAGGTTTTCTATAAATAATATCCTGTCATATACATACAGAGATGGTTTCACCTTTTTCTTTCCAATCTGTGCACTTTTTATTTCATTTTTTGCTTAATTGCTCTGGTCTTCCAATATTTCAAGACTTCCAATACTGTGATAAATAACAATGATGAGTTTAGCAAGTTATTATTGTTTCTTATGTTAGAAGAAAACCCATATATTTTTTTTCTATTGAGTATGATGCTAAGTGTAGACTTCTTATGTATAGCTTTTATTATCTTAGAGAAGGTGTACTCTATATTCATTTTATTGGTTTTTTTTTGTCATCAAACAAGGCAGAATTTTATTAAATCTTTTTTTTTTTTTTTTTGCAAATACTGAGATAATCATATGATTTTTAGACTTAACTTTGTTCATTTAGAATAAATCCAACCTGGGTATGGTGAATCTTGAAAGTATTAATGGATTTGAATATCAAAATGTTCTTGAAAATATTTGGATCTATGTTCATCAGAGAAGTCAGGCTATAATTTTCTTTCTTATGTAATATCTATGGTCTTGAGATCAGTTTTATGTTTGCCTCACAAGTGTTAGGGAAGCATTTCCTACACTTTTCAGGAAGAGCTTAAGAAGGGTGGACTTTCTGTGTGTTAGGTAGAATTCTCAAGTGAAACAACCTGGTCCTATTTCAATTTCTTTATTTGGATAGGTCAGCTCAGACTTTCTGTTTCTTCATGACACAATCCTGGAAGATTGAATGACTCAAGGAATTTATTCATTTCTTCTAGCTTGTCCAGTTTGCTGGAATATTATGAATTTGTTCATAAAAGTATCATTATCTTATTTATTTTATGGTATCTATTATAATTTCTCTTCTTTCATCTCTGATTATTTTTCAATCTTTTAGTTTTTCTTAATATTTGACCAAAGTTTTGTCATCCCCTCACCCCAAAGCCACCCCTTCAATTACATTGAATTTTTCGATTATATTTTTTTCTTATGATTTTTATATTTTTCCCCTTCTACAGACTTTGGGCTTCATTTTGTCTACTTTTTTTTAGCTTTCTTAAGTGCAGGATTTTATTGTTTATTTGAATTTTTTGTGTCTTGAGGTTAGCCTGTATTGCTGCTGTAAGCTTACCTCATAGCACTTCTGCTGCATTCAAAGATTCTGGGATTCAGTATTTTTGTTTTTATTTATCTTCATAATTTGTTTCTACTTCAATATCTTTAGTGACCCAACAGCTGTGTAATATGTTCTCTAAACTTCACATATTTGTGTTTTTTTCATGTCTAATTCCCAACTTTATGCTATTATGAGAAAGTGATTGGTATTATTTTAATCTTTTAAAATTTGTTGAGGTTTATTGTGTCAAAACATGTAATCTATTTTGAATGGTCCACATGCACTTGAGAAGAATGCTTATTCTGCTGATTTTGCATGAAATAGTTAGTGTATATACTATGTCCATCTTGTCACATGTGTCATTTAAACTTAATGTTTCCATAATTATTTGTTTGAAGGCTCTATCCATTGGTGCAAGTGGTGTGTTAGAATCCCTCAACATTATTGTGTTAAAATTAATTTTTCCATTTAGATTCATTAATTTATGCTTTATATATTCTAGTGCCTCTATGTTGGGTGTATATATATATTTGTGATTATTGTAACTTCTTAGTGGGTTTCCCTCTATATCATTACATAATATTCATTGACCTTTTTATTAGTATTTGTGTTCTGTAGTCTATTTTGGATAGCTATTCCAGCTTTCTTTTAATTTCTCTTTGTATGGAATATTTCTGCACCTTCACTTTTAATCTGTGAGTGTTCTTATCCCTGAAGTGAGTTTTTAGGCAGCATATAACTGTTATTTTTTTTCTCTTTTATTCATTCAGCCATGCCATGTCCTTTGGAGAGTTTGGTCCATTTACATTTAATATGCTAATTGATATGCATGTATTCATTGTCATTTTTCTAGTTAATTTACAATTGTAGCTAGAGTTCTGTTTTCTTTATTCCTCTTCTTGTGAGGTTTAATGACTTTATGGCTATGTTTATTCCTTTTCATTTTCTTTTACATTTTTATTATAGTTTTTTCTAAAGTTTAGAATAAAACTTATGCATATATTAATCTGCATTAGAGTGATAGTTCTCTATATACTTGTTCACATTTCTAAACTGCATTTTTATTCCCTGATGTCCTGCAAGATTTATATTTTTGATATTCCATTTTATATTTTTGCTACCATTTTTTCTTGACAAATTATTATACATCTTTAGTTATTTTTGTTACACTTGTCTTTTTTAATTATTTATTTATTTATATATATTTCACATCATTTCAGTCCCTGGGGGGGGGTCACCTACCACCTCCCCTCCCCGCCCGCTCCAGCTGGTCCCCACTCTCCCCTTGTGTAGTTTCATTTGGTTGACCATTTAGTAGTGAAACCATTTGGTTTCTTTCCCTTTCTATCTGGCTCATTTCTGCTAGAATGATTTCTTCTAGGTACATCCAGGTGTCCATAAACTATCAAATTTGTCATTTTTAATTGATGAGTAATACTTCATTGTGTATATATACCACATCTTTTTCATCCACTCATCTGTTCTGGGGCATTTGGGTTGTTTTCATGTCCTTGTAATTATAAATAGTGCTGCAATAAACATCCGAGCACAGGTATCCTTTTGTACCCACATTGAGGTCTCCTTTGGGTAGATTTCCAGAAGTGCGACTGCTGGGTCAAGTGGTAATTCCATTTTCATTAGTTTGAGGGTCCTCCATACTGCTTTCCATAGTGGCTGGATGAGTTTACATTCTCACCAGAGTTACACTTGTCTTTTAATCCTCCCCTGCTTTGTGTTTTGTTGGTTCACTACTTTTACTAGGCTTGTGTTTTTGTTTTTGTTTTTCCTTTGTGGTGGAGGTGATAGAGTCAAGTTTATTTAAGACTAGGGAGTTGAAAAGTCAGAAATAAAAGAAGATAGAACAGGAGGACAACCTGATTTAACCAAGCTCAGGAGGGGGGGAATGGATAGATTTTTTTTTTTCTCTGTCATAATGGATAGATTTTTTTTTCTCTGTCATATATACTCTTCCTTTTATTTTGTGTCTTTTCTTCAAAATTTAAAGGAATCATTTAAAGCAGTGTTGATTTAGTGGTGATGAATTCCATCAACAGTTGCTTATCTGGGAATTTTTTGATCTTTCCTTCAAATATAAATGGCAATCTTGCTGTGAACATAATTCTTGGTTGAATTTTTTTCCACCTTTAGCACTTTGCATTTGCCATATCACACTCCTTTCTCATCTGCAGTGTCTGTTGAGAACTCTGTTGATGACCTAATAGTGTTTCCTTAGTAAATGATGTGTTGATTTTTTCTTGTTGCCTTTAAGATGCTCAGTCTTTGAATTTTGCCACTTTAATTATAATGTTTTTTATTTGTTTCTTTTTTTGTAACTATCTGGGTTTCTGGTACCTGCTTCCTTTTTCATATTGTGGCTTTTTTTTAAATGATTATTTTCTTATTTTCTCAAATATATTTTCTGACCTCTTTCTGTCTCTTTTTATTCTGGATTATGTAGCATGGATATTGTGCTTCTTGGTGTTGTCTCAAAGGTCTTAAGATAGCTTCATTTTAAAATACTCTTTTTATTTATCTATTCTGCCACTCTCTCTTGCTTTTTCTGTTGCTATATATTTCATCTCACTTATCTGTTCCTCTGCTTTATGCTGGCTACTTCTCTGTGCCTCTATTGCATTATTTAGTTCTATTATTGTATTCTTCATGGTTGTGACTTCTGTTTGGTAGTTTCATATCTTTTTACTCATCCATTCTTCTCCCATCTTTGCATGGGAACATCTTAACTATTACTAAGAGTTATTCTGCAGGTAGTTTTTTCTTTTATCTTCATTCTTTTGGGCTTCTTTTTATTGGAGCTTTGCTGTATTCTTTCATTTGGGGTATGTACTTCTGTTTCCCCATTTTATTTAGCTTTTTGTGTTTACTTCTATCTTATACAAAGATACTTCTTGTTTTAACACTGAGGATTTGGTGTTGTGCAAGAGATGTCATGTGACATCCTGTAACACTGTCTTCCTGGTTTCCCAAGTTAATCACTCTAGGTGTGTCCCCTTTGTGAACTGCACACAACTGCTAACTGTGTTGGGGGATATCTTGGTATAAGGCTTGGATGTGAACTGGAGTAGCTGGTCTATTGAATGTGGTAACTACATATGCTTCTCTTTGGGACCCAGTGGTTTTTGGACTTGAGTAGATGCCTTAGGCAGAAAGATGAGACTTGTCCTTATATTTACCATGTGGATATAGCCATGAATACTCATCTGAGGTCCTCCATGTGAGACCTTGTCATAGCTCTCATTGGAGAGTTGGCTTCATTGTCAGTTGTGCTGGGGTGACTGTGACACTGCAGAAAATTTTGAAATGGGGAGGGTGTTGCCACCTTAACCATAGAGCATGCTGACTGGGTCCCAACACTGTATCATCTACTGTGCACATGAGCCAGGCTGGAGCCAGGCTGTTCCATACTGGCTGTTCCATTCCAAGAAAGTATGTGTGGTTCTGGTGGCACCTTAGCTCCAATATTCACTCTTGCAGCACTGTCACAGCTGGGGGAGGGAGTGTCCAGGAGGCCTGGAACTGTCAGGAAAACTTGGTTGGTGGCTGTATCTGCTCATTAACAATCTATATTTTGAAGTCATGCGGTGGTCAGTGGTTTGTGGTGGAGAACACTAAAATGTGAATGTTACTAGCAGGTAGGTAGTGGTTATCAGAGAACTCATTTATTTGCTTGCCAGGGGTGTACCCTCTTTCTTATTTCTTCCTATTTATAATTAGTTTACTTACTTCCTGGAATTCAGTGGATCTCTCATAAGAGATTTTCCCTCAGTGTCTAATAGATTTAAGGGTGGTTTCCAAAATGGTGATCATCCTGCTGTTATAGGCAAGGTTGTGAGGTTGCCAAGATGGCAATTGTTGGTGACTTTGGCCCTGGGTTATTTCCCAGTGCTCCTTGCCTTCCAAATCAACACTGTAAGAATAATACCTAGAGTTCCTTTACCTATAGGTCAGGTGCCATTCAATCTGTTATTATTGTGTCCCAGGGCAACTGAGTTTGCTTATGAGCCTATTAAGGGTTGGATTTTAATCTCTAAATTTCCCTTTGACTTTCTATGCTCCAATTTTTGTTGATCATTAAAGTTCTTGGAGCTTTTCTCTGCTATGCTGGTCAAGGGTTGGCATGCTAGGTATTAGGTACAGTCTTTCCATTGCTTACCAGGTAAAAAGGACTTAGAGATGTCTTCCATTTGTGCTTCCTTGCTTCGACTATGGGGTTTCATCCTTGGTGAAAGATTATTTCTCTTATCCATCTCTGTGTTGGCTTTTCCTCCCGTTTTTGGTAGAAGCTCTAAGGTTTGAGTTTTGGGTCTGCTTCTTTACAAATTAGTCCATAGGTATAGATTTGTTTAATTGTGGGAGGAGGTAAACACAAATACTTCCCATTCTACTATTTTGGGTTCTATTTCTCCCCCTAAGAAATTTATTAAAGAGAAAAATTAAATTTTTGTTGATTCCAAATTTTCATAAGAAATATAAATATGACCATTTGATCAAGTACATGGTTAGAAGTGTATTTAGTTTATCAAATTAATAAGGTTACTAATTAAATATTAGAAATTGACTTGACTCCAAAGTGTTCTAAACATCTGTACAAATTAAGTACATGATGGTACAAATTAAATATTCAAAGCATAGTTCAATGTTTAAAACTTAGTCATTTATTTTATAATTTGTACAACTGGAACACAGATAATTTTTGAAAGTTTGAATTTTTTATGTTAATAGAAGAAAAATTGACAAGGATAGTGAAAGGATGGTAAATTGCAAATAATTTATATTTGCTTTGTTCTGTATTTCTATACTCTATTTAGTCCAGGTGTTTGGTATATTGGGAGTTTATGCCATTTCCTTTCAAATGATAAAAACACATTCTGAGTATCTGATATAGAAAGTTCCCCAGCTTCCCATTCTATTTTATCACTTGCCAAAGTCTTTCCTGTTACTGATTCCATGCTCAAAGAGCTGGATTTATTCTGACTGATTCACAACATCTGGAGTTTACTTTATCTCTTTCTAAGTTCATCCACAGTCTGACTCAACTTTCATTAAAGAACATATTGGAAGGCAATGATGTGTTTTGGCTTCCATGAGTTCGTATAATGTCTGACCTTAGGAGAAATGGGAAAATGTTCAAAATTCTTCGTAGGCTAAATGTAGACTAAATTGACAGAAAACAGAACTCATACATCATCTGTGAATAACTTGCAAATGGTTTAATTAATTCATAGATTTGACTGTTACATTGTTGAGAGGTTACTGGATGCTTTTGACAAAAACTGCAAATTGTTATTAACCTGCTTGAGTTCACCTGCACATTAAAGAAAAATGATAAGCAAATAAAACCATACTCTGAACTACTTTGGTAACCACAATTATTATTCATCATCTTGATGTGCTTTGTATGTTTCTGATAAGCATCCCCTTGAATATCGAAGAATGAATCTACTTGACTCTCCCAAAAGGTTCGTGATCTTTGAACTTGATCAATAAGATTTTATTTAAATAATATTTGCACTCTCTTATAAATACATATTAAGCTTCTACTGCATGTTATAACAATTCTAGACATGAGATACAACAGTGAATGGGATCAGATTTCAATCTAGGGGGTGATGAGCTTGGTGTTAAACAGCTTAACAATACCCACAGTCCTTGGACCAACTGCGCTTGGTGTTAATGTTTTTTTCATTGGGATATGACAAAACATTTGAACCTATTAATAAAAGAGCAACCTATAAAATGATTTTCTAAAAAATTTCTTGTTAAAAACTTTGCAACCTGAACTTTTTGAATTGCAACTGAAGAAACCTTTTATACAAATAGAAAAGTTGTGGTCCATTTTTCTGGTGGAATGTTACATTCTGATAGTATTTTTGGTAATAAGCAGATTCTGTCAGTGATAAATATAATCTTTTACTAAGTTTATGCAAATAAAATAATCAAGAAAGTCACCCAATTTAGAAAGAAAATATGTTGTTAAGGAAAATATTAGATTTTCTTTTTTCAGACGAGGGTACATTACTTAGATTCACAGAATAATTACACAAACTTTCTTTCTGCTTTAAGCATATGAACAAAAGCAGTGAGAAGAGAATTATTTTCAACTTTTGTAGTACAAATAACTACTTTTTTCATAACCTCAGTTTTACTTTTCAGTATGATGTCAATAATTTACTATAACTGAAATGTACTATAAAAGCATTTCAAAAGTACATTGGTTTTTTGAAGTTAAACATGTATAACCAAGTTCATGAATGGACTGACCAAAGTTTTCTCACAAAAATTGTTTCTTAATTTGTGTATGTGTGTGTGTGTGTGTGTGTGTGTAAGAATTGGTTTGTAATTGATAATCTTTTATAATATTAGGTATGAAAATAACTGCTGAAAAATATCATGCATATCTTTGTGTAAGCCAAATTTTTCTAGTGGTTTTCAAACTGTGATTATTTTTCTTCAATTAATGTATTGTGAAATATGAAAACAAAAAGTTATTGTATATGCTTTTTAATTACCTGGGCAACTTTGACTTGGCCTGGGCAATTTGCTTACTCCTTCCTTCCTTCCTTCCTTCCTTCCTTCCTTCCTTCCTTCCTTCCTTCCTTCCTTCCTTCCTTCTCCTGTTCCCACTTCCTTTCTTTCTTTGCTTCTGATATCTCCTATTGAATTAACACTAGTTTACACCCTTGTTTGCCTTTTAGAAGCATCATTATAAAAAAACTTACTGCCTCAAAATCATTGCCTAGATGATCAAATTCTACATCAGTTCTTCTGATTCAAAATCTTTATAACCATACTGAAACCTGGCTCTCATTTGTAGCAAAACTGAAGATACAGAGGATACTCAATTCTAATAATAAAGTTTAGAGGTCCCGTCTAAAACTCATCATACCTTAAGACATTTAGTCTGCTGCTTTTTGAAATTGTCTTCTGGCTTACACAAAATTTACATTTTATTAATTTTCAAAAAGTGTTACCTTTATTATTGACAATTGAGAAACCTGGAATAAATATACATTACTGAAGAGTTCTTTTTACATATTTAATGACACATCACATGATATGAAAAATGACTGCCTAATTTCATGTTCTAAAAATTCTTATAATTCAATTTGAAAATAGACTTTTGTGAGCTGATGTTAATTTAAGCTCCTTTGATATATATAATAAATGGAAAATGATGTTATACACACATACATTTGATTAGAGTGATTAACCTATGGTTTGTCTGTATTTTTAGTTAGTTGCATTCCGTTGTAACTCAGGTGAATTTTGGAATCACATATAGCACAAATTCTGAAGATAATCATATTCAAAGAAAAATGTCCAGCTGAAAAATATAGCTAAAAATGAATCCCTGTGAATCCTTACCTACTTCTTTCTAAGTACATTTCAGGACATTTCTTGACTAGGTTTCACAAAAATTCAGTGCTTTTGCTACCCTGGAGCTGTTATTGAACATTATAAATTCTAAACTCCCTTTCCATCACCAGCCTTGCTATTTTTCCAACTCTTCCTCTCCAGTCTTTTTTTTTTTTTTTTTAGACAGGTACAGTTTCTGTGGATAGCTTCCTTTTGACCCTTGACTTGTATCTCACTAATTAATCTTTTGACTTTTGTAAGTCAGAAGATCTGAGAACCAGATTTGCTGAACCTCTGTTACTCACTTCTAATGTAAATAATTAGGATCTGATTGAACACAGGATTATATACCTAGAAAGTTTGATGGTGTTTTGAGAGTTAAAAATTCCATATTCATCAATGCATGAGTCCCCTTTGTATTACTGTTCTCAAATGAAATGTCAACCCTGAGTTCTAGGAAATTTAAATACTATCATTTTTGTCTTCCTGGCACCTATTAATAACAAAATTACTTGTGGTACATAATTTCAATATCTACTATAAAATATGATACAAAATTTGAAACAAAATGCTATACAGTATATATTCCCTGTTGTTTCCATACCAAAGCAAAAACATTTTCAGTTAATGTTGGTACTTTCACAGTTAAATGTGATCTAAGCATGATGGCGCCATATATGGACCCTCAATTCTTGCCACAGGGAATTTTTTATTGCATGCTTTGCCTTCAATTTACTTTAATAACCCTTAATAATAAGACATTATATTTATGTAGCACTTTCTCTCCAATGATCCCAAAGCACAATATAAACATTAATTCTCAAAACTCTCTAGAAAATCAGTATTTTTATTCTCATTAAAATTTCTAATAAAATTTTAAATGCATGCAATAACTGGAGCTAACATATTAAATGACATAGTTTACTAGAGAATAGAAGCTTTATGGTTTTTCCTCCTGGATCTCAAAATTCAGTGTTTATTAGAAATAAAGGCATTTTTCTGACTCCCTAGCAATATATATTCATTTCAGAAAAATCTGAAAAGGCCTTAAACTATGAAGAAGAATATAAACACTATCAATAATCCTACATCAGAGATGTAAGCACTTTTAATATTTGATATATTTTCTACAAATCCTCTTTACATTCTCATGCACAAATATATAATTTTATAACATTATATTGTTGATAATGTATGTGTGTGTACTTTCATCTTATACTGAAAGCATTTTCTATTGTTTTAAAAGTTTCCAATGTATGATTTTTCAATGTATGATTTTTTTCAACTACTTTAGAAATTCTGGTGAACACAGCATAATTTAACTAAGGACTCACTTTGAATGTTTACTTTATTCCAGACTTTTCAGATTATGAGTAATATTGTAATAATCCTATCTAAAACAAAGTATCTTTATCTTCTCTATTTCCTTAAATTAGATATTAGAAGTGGAAATACTGGGTCAAATGACACCAATAATTCATTTAATGCATATTAGTTTTCAAAAGGGATTTACTGTTTTGCTTAACTACATGTCATCTTTTATTTACAGTTAAAACTGGGTTAAATCTTAAATAGGTCTGACAAGACAGTGGTAGAATGAAGACACTAGGCTCACCTCCTCTAGCTACTCGCAACTAAATTGCAGTAAAACAAAGTCCAAAAACCTGTGAGGGAAACAAACATAGCACATACTAGGAGCAATGCTCTAGCATTGAAAGTTAGAAAAAACTTTAATGTAACTTTGTTGAGAATGATAATGGGCAGTTTAACCCACAAGTGGTAGTAGTGGCAACTGTTCAGAGCTCCCAATACAACTGCCTTGGAGACAAACCCACATCAGGGACTCCTGAGGTCTCATCTGCACTGGATAAGGGGATGCATGAGCTGACCCCTAGCATGGAGGACATACTGTTGGAGTGTTGTGCTGGTGCAGAGTAAGAATTAGTCCTTACTGATTTGAGTGTGAGGCTCTCAATATAGAACAGGTGAAGTCTGAATTGGCCAGGAAAAGCATGTCAGAGCACCTGCCTCTCATTACAGAAGAGGCTACTATTTGAAGCCCAGACTGAGACAACCAAATCACCTGCTATTTCCCATTCCATGGATAAAAGCAACTCAAAGACACAGTTGATCAAACTACATCTCAAACACTACCAATAATAGGAAACAATCACCCCAGGAAAAATACTTGTGATAGAAAAAAAAAAAAAATAAAGGAAGCAACTACTGCCTTGTGAGTAATCCACACTCAGCATTGTACCTAGGGCTTGAAAATAGCCTCGAGTGGAAGCAGACACAAGACTACAAGAGACTTGTATTGGTAGTTCCATTTTCATTAGCTTGAGGGTCCTCCACACCCCTTTCCATAGTGGTTGGACTAGTTTACATTCCCACCAGCAGTGTAGTAGTGTTCCTTTCTCTCCACATCCTCACCAGCAATTCTTGTTGCCTGTTCTTTGGATGTGGGCCATTCTTACTGGTGTAAGGTGGTATCTCATTGTGGTTTTGATTTGCATTTCCCTTATTATTAGCAATGTTGAGCAATTTTTCATGAGCCTGTTGGCCATTTGTATTTCCTCTTTGGAGAAGTGTCTTTTTAGTTCTCCCCATTTTTTGATTGGGCTTTTTGTTTTGCTTTTGTTTAGTTGTGTGAGTTCCTTGTGGATCTTCATTATTAAACCCTTGTGACTCATGTGGAAAGCAAAGATTTTTTCCCATTCGGTTGGGCATCTTTTAGTTTTTTCTGTTGTCTCTTCTGCTGTACAGAAGCTACCATTTGACCCAGCAATTGCTCTTTTGGGAATCTACCCAAAAGAGACCTCAATGTGGGTACAAAGGGATACCTGTGCTCGGATGTTTACTGCAGTACAATTTATAATTGCAAGGTCATGGAAACAACCTAAATGCCCTAAAATGGATGACTGGATGAAAAAATGTGGTATATATACATGATGGAATATTACTCATCAATTAAAAATGACAAATTCGATGATTTCATAGCAACATGGATGTATTTAGATGAAATCATATTAGCAGAAACAAGCCATAAAGAAAAAGGCAGAAACCAAATGGTTTCACTAATATATGGGATATAGTGAAAAAAACAAAAGCCTTGAGGAAAGTCAAAACAAGCTAAGAACCAAACTGAAGTGCACAACTTTGAGCAGGAAGGAAAGGGGGGAAAGGAGGGGAGGGAGGAGGGGGGGGCAAATCCTTGAGATTACAATGTCGTGAAATTTATATAGAAATAAAAAATAAAAGAGAGAGACTCGTATTGAGTAGCTGGCTTAAAGGAGGGGATCACCGGGAATCACACAACTCTGGCACCACAGCACAGGAGGAAGTTCAAATTCTTGAATTCAGTGGAGGGGGTTCCTTGGTGCCCTACACCCCAGTCTGCTTTTATACCTACTAGCCCTCACAGATACCAAGCCTCAGATCGCTACAAAAGTTTCAAAGAAACAGTCTTAAAATGTATCCCTTATATAACTCAAAGTTTAAATATGAGGAGACTGAAGAATACATCACAAATGTCAGAACAAAAACTCTGAGAAGATCCTTGACCCAGTGAAGCTACAGAGCATGACAGGAGTTCAGGGCAAAACTTCCGGCAACACTGATGAAAGTAAAACAAAAACAAAACAATGGAGGATATTAAACACCAACAGAATAAAGGCACAAAAAATGTAAGACATATACAATTTGAAATAATAAGATACAACTGACTAAAAAAAGTGAATTTTTCAATACCAAACAGAAGCAGCAAAGATAATTAATGAGCACAAAGAACACAATCCTAAAGAAAACATAGAAAAATGTATAGAAAAAATAATTAAAAAATGAAAATGGTATAAGAACCCTTTGGGACAAATTAAGAAAAATAACATTCATATTTTGGGTGCCCTAGAGGAGAAAAGAATGACAAAGGTATAGAACATTTATTTGAAGAAATAATGACAGAATCTGGGGAATGAACCAAAAGTTGTGATCCAAGAGTTCAAATAGGTCAAACCAAAACAATATCAGACAGACATACGGAAAGATACATGATAATAAAGTTATTGAAAACCAACAACTAGAACAGAATATTAAAGACATCTAGAGAAAAAAAGATACCCTATAAGGCAACACCAATCAGATTGTCATTGTAATTTTCAGTAGATACATGACAGACATGAACATACTGAAAGGAAATAATTAACATACTTGGAGAAAAAAAAGTCTAGCTAAGAGCCCTTTACCCAGCAAGATTGAAATTCAAGACAGAAAAAGAACTTCACTAAAAAGCAAAAATTATGAGAATTTATCAACCCAAACTGCACGTGAAAGAAATTCTTAAGGAGTTATTATAAAGTAATAGAACAGAACAAGGAAATAGACACCTAAGTCATATGTATGGAGGAGGTAGAGGAAATTAACAATGTGACCCTCAGAACCAATCAGAGACCAGACCAGCCAATGAATCATACACACACATATGTATACACACACACATATAATATACTACCTTCATTGTAGGGTAAATGAGTTATAAGGGTTTTTTGCATCCTTATGCCATTAGCCTCTATTACTGGCACCTGTGGTATTGTGCCCTCCCTGTGGTTGTACATACCTGGGGCAATGGGTGGCACATTGTGAGTAGACTCACCTGGGCCTGGGAGGAGGCTACAAAAGTGATAGGTTCCCCTTGGGAGAGGGAGACTTAAGAGGAAACTCAAGTGGTTGTTTCCTTGTTGACTATTTTCCCCTCTTCACTACTAAAAGTCCTGTGCAGATGATGCCAGGGGCTCTGACATTCTTTTTAGTTGCTAGAAACAATGATGAGCCTACCTGGATTGAGATGGTTGCAAAGTGGTGTGAGTGAGCAGGATTCAATGCAGACTGAGAGAAAACAAGTGGCTTCACAAACTGGATGGTTTGACGTAGATGGGTATGGAGCCCCATGAGACCTGGGAAGATAGAGAAGGGTGGCCAACCATGAGCAGCTGATGCTCAGTGGCCAATGTCCTCTTTGTGGGCACATCTCCATTGATGGCCAGAGGTAGACAGATCCCTGTAGCAGTTGGAAGGGCCTTGTGAGACATAGAGGAGACCTTGGATGGACATAGTGCCCAAGAGGGAGTAGGGGCTGTTGAATGGGTTTCTCATAGCTCTAAGGAAGGTCATACTGAGAAAGCATCCAGGTCCCAGGAGCTACAGGATGACATGTGGGAACTCTGACAACATTTGAAGTTTCTAGAGGGAGAGACCCCGAGAGAATGGCCCACCACTCCAGAGACACCAGACTCCTCTGAAGAGGATGGGGAAGCTGGCCCCTAACACCAGGCTCATCCCGGAGTGGTAATCAAGAAAATGAAGCTCCAGTCTTGCTTGATGAGGTAGAAAATGAAATAGCAGGCCACAGCCCCAGGGATCAGAGTGCCGGGCTATCTCAGATGATGGAGTTCTCCATGCATGGTCCCTACACCCAAGTGGAACTGGTGGACATGGGGAAATAGTTCCAGCAGAAACCAGGAAGGCACTTGGCCGCCTGAATGCTGCTGCATTGGTGGGATGTAGCCGTAGATGGAATCAATTTCCCAGCATAAGAGATGGAGAATCTGGTTGCTGTTGACTTTGGCCTGATTACCATGCTCTGCTGAACTGGATCATGCTGTGCGAAAGGTCTGCGCAGATGGGGGGCGTGTGCCAGAAACTGTGAGTAAATGGGAAACACGCTGAGCTAGTGTGGATACTTCAGGAACTGGGGAGGTGGCAGGTTCACTGCAATGGCAGCAAGCTGTGGGGAAGCTGAGAGCTGCCGGGGCTCTCGGAAGTGAGCATGGGTAGCTGTTGACCAATTGAAATGAAGGCCCCAAAGGGCAAACCAGCCTCTGTTAGTCACAGCCTCTTAGAGTCCCCCCCCCCCCCGCCCAGGTGTGGATCATGCTAAGATACATGCTTGGCCCAGTATGTATCTGCTAGAACTATGGAGACAACTGTGGGAGGACCAGAGGTTCATGCCCATGAGAAGAGAGACTGCTGGGGAGGGGAAAGAATGGAACTCTAAGGCCCACACAAGTGCCCTGTACCTGGAGGATGCTGGCTGCTGACTCTGCCAGGGGAGACCTTGCTTGCTTTTGAATAGGATGAAGGCTGAGGAACCATCCATGGGGTACAGGCAGGGACCAGAGACCACACCGGTCCCCAATGCATGTGCAAAGGGTTGGTCCAGTGCAGGTGTCTTACTATTGCATTGGCAGCTATGGAGGATGCATGTTGGAATGAGTGACAGCAGGGAGAGTACCCCTGGGCACTGAGCGACTACCCCCAAAGGAATATTGTGTGTCATTAGGCTCAGAGTTCATCCTGGAAATGGGTGTACTATGTGGTTTTGTAGTGCAGACCACAGCAGAGAAGACCAGAATGTCTGATGTCTCCAGACTAGTGATGGTAGAGTACCATGAGTACAATAGAGTGCTTCCCCCCTTGCATGTAGCCTTGCCTTTAACTAGAAGATTTTACTGATCATCTGCTGGTATCAATAAGCTTTTTGTCTTTTGCTCCTAGATTGGAGTATGTACTGACACCTTAGTGGACTGGGCTTAGTTGTATTCTGTTACACTTAGTTGCATTCTGGTCATGGCTATAGTGTTCCACATTTGCCAAGGGAAACATGTGAAAGAAGGATATCATCTAGATAGTGCAGTGAAAAGGATGGGGGGGGAGGAACTATGAGGGGCAGGACTGTACAGCAAATGAGTCATTAGGGCTTTACCTTTCTGCCATTCATTTCTGTGACTGTAACCTGTGGCATTGTATCCTCCCATGATTATACACACTTGGCCTAAATAGGTGTGCACATGTGTGAGTGGACTCACCTGGGTTTAGGAGGAAGGGGATAAAAGGGTGAAAAGGGTGGTGTTACCCTGGGGGTAAGGAAACTAAAGGGTGAACTCAAGTGGCTGTCTGGTTTTTCCTGCCAGCTGTTATCCCCTGTTCACTATGAAAAATCCTGTGGAGATGTTGCCAAGTGCTTTGATTATTTTCTTTAACTGGTAGAACCAGTGAGGAATCTACCTAGATTGGGATGATTGCAAAAGACTCATATAAATATATATGGTCAATAAGTAGAATAAGCAAAAATTATTAGAAATGACACATAAAAAAGCAAAAATCAAATTTAAACATAACCTTACAAGAAGTCTTTTAAAAATAATAAACACAAAACAAACCAAAACAAAAGGTAAAATTCAGAAAACAAAAGCAACAAAATGGTCATGAACACTGTAAGCATAAAGGACTGAACACACCAGTCAAATGATGTAGTCAGATTTCAGAATGAACTCTAACATTTTGTTGTTTACAAATCACATTACCTGCAAAAACACCAATATTGAGAATAAAAGGCAGAAAAGTCAGTTACAGAAGCAAAAGTCAACCAAAAAAAAAAAATCAGGAACAGTTAAGTCTGATAAATAGATTTCTAGTTAAGAAAGGTAATTGGAGACAAAGGTTCACCACTATGTTATGATTAAGAGTTTAATACAAAGAGAAAAAATAAGTCATAAATATATATAAACCAAATAATTGAGTACTGGGATACATAAGATAAAAACTGAATTTAAGAGAGAGATTGATAACAGTGTAATAATACCAGGGGACAATAGTACCTCACTTGGAACAATGGACAGATGAACAAAACAATAAATGAACAAAACAATAAAAAGTACCTCACTTGGAACAATGGACAGATGAACAAAACAATAAATGAACAAAACAATAAACAGCTACGTAGACATTTATAAACACTCTACTCAAAAAATTGCATATGCATTTTTGTCAAGTCCACTGAGCCTCCAGAAGGAGTAGAGTTCTGCTGACACCTTGATTTTGGACAATTTCTGTTGTTTTAGTATCATCTTGTTTTCAGTAATTTGTTGAGTCCTAGGAAGCTAGTACAAAGATGAAAACTTGGTATTGAAGACTTTGTTTCTACAATTTAGAAGACTGGTGGTGAATTTTTCAGCAACATTTTAATATGACAATGTTCATATCATTAAAATCATTACATGTGCTATCTATTTAAAAAACCCAGCTTTACTAATTCAGAATACAGACTACTATATCACAATATTTACCACACACAGAGACACATACACACATTTGCCACTTTTTTTTGCTAAGATAAGGCATGTTTTTACTTTTATCTTTTTATATCAGTGACTCTAATAGATTTTTCTTTCCTAAAACCAACTCATCAAATATCTTAGTGAAATGGGTTCCACTTTTCATTGTATATAAAGAGAAGCTTAAATATTTAGCCATGACTTATAATGAAACAATATGTCTCACTATTTAATAAAGGCACTGCCTTCGTTAATTGTACAAGTAAGAAAATGGAACTCGTGGAGATTAAATAATCTACAATATCCACAGCAGTAGAAGGCAGTAAAGATTGGTACCTCAACAAGGGCCTAACTGTTCTGTCTTAATCAAGATATCACAGATAAACAAGATCCATTCAGGTGGTAGCTGCTTCTCAAAGGAAGAGGCTTGAAAAACTCAATTATTTTAATTGGTTAGAAATTTAATACTAGAATTCCTATAAGGAGATATGTTGCTAAAAAAAGAAAACCTGAACATGAAACACTAACAGGATTTGATAGGGAAGATACTTTTAGGCTATTCCTCTTGAATTAAAGCCAATCTAGGGTATGAAGACATTGACTGAGGGTTGACTGAGTCTGTAAGACGCAATTCACTTAAAACCGAAGTACAATTGAAATATGATTCAGTTATGTGGGCTTATTCACCTGTTCAGCTATATATACACACAAATACACACATATATACATATGCATATACATATGTATATATGTACACATATGTGTATGTATATATGTGTATATATAATTGTATATTATACAATTGTATAATTGTGTATATATATATATAGTTGTATAGTGTATATATATATATATATATATATATATATATATAGTTGTATAGAAAATCATTCTATACAGAGCAAAGAGCCTCAGTGTTTCTGTGTTGGTTACCCAAACTTTCCCATGATATATGACTTTAGTTAGTGTGGTTATCGAGTAACTCAAATATAACAGTGAGAGAGACTTCTACTTTTCTAACTATTAAAGTTCTTTTAATTAGCTTATTTTTGAAATGATTCTATCACTTCACCTTGCAACATGAAAAATTTTTTCATGTAGGAATATTTTCAGTTTGTGTTCATAGTTTCACTTTCTGACTGTGATTTGAACCAGTTCACCAATTATTGAGTTTTGATCCCCTCATGTTTAGCATACTGATGAAAAAGGTCCTGGTGCGGTTTATATCTACATATACAAAGAAAAATGGTCCAAACAGAGTTTTAACCTAGTACATATTTATGTAGGCAAATCATGTTATTGTCGATCTTTTAAGCATACAATGAAATTTTTTGAAATCTACTATTTGCCAGTCAGAAAGAAAAACTCATTAATTGGCATGATGTTTGGGTGATGTGAAAACACGGTCAAAACTTTTAGACTATTTGTTCTTTTTGCTGACTCCATCCATTCATTTTAGGGATGCCTCCGAAAGTCAATTGGAACTAGGCTCAAATGAAAATCTGGCCTGGTAGGCTGCCATTTGAAGCTTCAGACTCTTACTTCTCTCTGCCAAGCCACCAGTGGGCACTGTGCTAGTGACCAGGGTACTCAGCTTCACTTTATCTGTAATGTTTTTTGACAACTGTTGAATCCCAGAGAAACCTGTCAGTGTCTGCCAAATTATGTAGGATCACAGACAGGCCTGTAAATGACAATTCAAAGCACTTAATCACATCAACATGATGGAATTGGAAATGGTACTGGATGATGTTGATGGGCTTTATGTTCTGGTAATACTTTACCTTAAAGTTTTAATTTCATCAACATTGGTGAGCTATAATTCCATCCCTCTATTTTGACTAAATCACAGGATTGTATTTTCTTTAGTTTTATACATACCTTGGTCAAAACAGTATTTATATAAATTATTAAAATTGCTCTATAACTATAGGCAATTTAAAATTAAAAAAAAAAACTCAAATTAGATTATATTTCTGCTAGTTATAGAGTTGCCTATCAAGAATATCCACTGAATAAATGTTTTATATATTTAACAAAAGAAGAAACAAGTTTCTGTCCTCTGGAAGCTTATAACATAATACAGGCCTGGGGAGAGTCCTCTAAACATGGCAATTTTTTCCAGGATGATGAGTTGTAATGACAAGAAAAAGACAATGTGAACCTGGAAAGTTTGTATGGAAAATGTGAGTTTTGAGTAAAGAATTGAAGAGAGAAGTTTTGGCAAAAAGATTGTTTGATTTTTATGACAAAATGACAATGAGATGTCCTGCACAATCTCTGTATTTAAGTGTTTTTATCATTTCTATAATCCTAGGTCAAATCAAGATTTTGAGTACTTATATGTTGAATAGTCCCAAATTGTATATATAGCATAGTTATCCAATTGCCTAATGTGTTCACTGGGAGATTCCTAAGCACAACTGACTTAAAGTGAAACTCAGTTCCTTCATACTACCTGTCTCAGTGCCTATCTCATCTAGTTGCTAAGGAAGAAACTTATAAGACATTTTTGATGTCACTATACTCTTGCTCTATTTCCAGTCAGTTGGTGATGTCTATTTTATAACAGAAAGAATCTCCAAATTTACCTGTCTGTGTTAATACTTGTCCTTTCTAATCTAATTTTCCTTTTTACTTAGCGTGATTGACAAATGGTGGTCTGCTCATAGTCATCTTCAGCTTAAAACTCTTGACTATCCACTGTGACTAGGCTAATTTCAACTTCTTACCATGAACTTTCAAGGTGGTACCCCACAATGTGACCTCACACACCTCTTCACCCTCATCTAGTACCATGCTATTTATTTTCTGTCTCAATTATGCAGGACTCCTTCCAGTGACACAAATAAGCTACTGTTTTTCTCATCTCTAATCTTTTGCAAATGCTCCTTTTATTTGGCAAAACAAGCAGAGTTATTCCTTCACTCCAAAATAAACAGGTACTTATAGACCATGATAAATGTGACGAAAGGTAAGTTCAGGGTGGAAAAAGGGAACCTAATTAGAGTGGAGGCTGGAGGAAATTGCCAACAGGATGTCCGTAGGCTGTGAGACAGAAAGAACATGTCATGTTAGGGGACATGACAGGAAGGAAAGGATAGTGAACTAGAGGGCAAGCAGCAAGAATTGAAGCTGAAGAAATAGATGTGGACCAGAAAATAGAGCCTCACACCAATGCTTTCAGATATGAAGACATAGTAGTTATTTCTATGTGGTATATAGAGAGAATTAGGAAACTGAGAAAGAAATAATTTCTATATGCAAACTCCAGATATTAATGGTGGTGATGTGGTTTTGTTGTGGAAAAAAGAGGTGGAGGAGTGAACACATAAGTTCCAAATTAGGAAGGGTGAATAGATAACACCGTTGCTTGATCTTGGGTGTAAATAAGCATGGAGAGACAGAAGAGAAAAACACAGTGATATCCTTGGGCAATAGTGCCCCATGTGGTGATCATAGTGGACTAATTTGAATGGGGCAAAGGTTTGAGCAAGAAGATGCTGGTCTCAGTTTTGTCATAATTAGTTTTAGATCCTGGGATCTCTGGAAAAAGTTTCTTTGTAGACATACAAAATACGTCATTAGAAAGAAGATGAGGGATCAGGACCTGAGATATTTATCTGAGAGCCATCTGTGGTCAGGGAGGAGTGGTTATGTTACTTGTAGTAAGCAAGACAGTGACAACATAGGATTTAATAAATCAGAACAGCTGGGTTCCTGGATTTTTATTAACAGTACTTAGCTGCATCAGCTTTAGACAAAGAAGTATGGAAAGATAAAGAAGTGTTTGCAAGAGAATGGGAAAGACCAAGGAAGGAGAAGTTAAAGACAATGAGAAACATATACCAGTCCATACTGTCAGTATCAGCTTTAAGGAACATCTCAGCACAGGGCAATCTTTTGATGAGAAAATCGGGTGCACATGAACATTTAGGAAAGCCTTGGATGGTTAAAAGAAGAATGGCAGTATCAGAATAGCTTGGGGATTGTGGGCAAGTTACTTAACCCTATTGTATTTGAACTCCCTGAACTTTAAGTTATAGAAAATCCTATTAGGTTGGCTATAAGATTTAGGGGAGCCAGTGCCTGAGAGAGTGACCAGCAGTCTATCTGGCCCCATTTCATCTTTCCAAATTCCAGCAGATGATTTCCACTCCTGTCCACTGGTGCTGAAGTCCTTACACTATTTTGCAAGGCCTCTTAAGAGGAAATCAGATGCCATCTGTTTGACAACCCCATAGATCTATTTCCATAAAAGAGGTTATTGCCACAATATTTTTTTGAATTCATAAGAATTTCTTAGATGCAGCAATGAGCATCAGTGTCCTTGATAACTCTTTCATCTCTAGGTTATACAGAATAAGAATGCACCTGTAAACTCATTGTAATTTGCAGAACTGTACATACCTTTGAAAAATAATTTGTAATTCTCATGGCTAGCTCTCAAGGTATTTTTTAAATGATTCTGAGCTGAGCAAGGACAAGCCAACCATGTAAAGCTTTAAAGAGGTACCTGAAAGACAGAGATATCACACATTTGTTTTGATGGTCACTGAAGAAGAGATCAAATTCTGCTAATCACAAATATATTTCACAAGGGCTGATGCTCGGATTCTTTCTTCTCATTCCTCCTATATTCTATGAAAACCTGTTACTTTTGGAATGTTGCTTTCATTTACTTAAGTAAAAATTAAGCAAAAAAAGAGATTTTAGATTTTTTTAAAAAAAGATTAGCACGGATTCCAAAAGCACTTATAAGCATAGTAACAATGCAAACAGAGATAATGTTAGAAGGATTGCTACAAATGGATGCTCACTTATTTCTGACAACAGCCAAAAGATGCCAAATAATAATCCACAAATGGCCTTGCCAGAACAAGTTTATTTTTATTCTGGGAGCATTTAGCTTTTCTACATTTGGATGCGGCAAAACATATTTTATTTTTTTGAACTTGAGATCAGGGCAAAGCATATGCAAATGACAAAACCCACATCCTTGAATGATCAGAACATATGTAGCATTTAAATAGGAGCTACTGGAATATTTGTTCTTGCATAGGGAGAGAATATTTGTGGACCCGTCTTAAGGCAGGACCAGGAGCTATACCTGGTCTTATGAGGTAGGACTGTGGCAAGGGAAGGGATGAAGAAGGTCTTAAATCTCACCTTCCTACTAATAATGATATCTTTACTGGGCCAAGGCAAAACCAATGCCATCCACTCACTTCTTCAGACAAGCCTCAGGCTGTAGGTCTTTGCTTGCACATGTTCTCACTGAGGTGGCACCCTTAGTTTTTCACTGTGTCCTACTACACAGTAATCTTGTAAGGATGGTCAGGGTTACTAATAATTAATGGCCACCTTTAAAATAAACAAGTCTTTCCCCTTGAAATTGTATTTATTTTCAGCAAAAAATTATGACAGTTTGATCTAAAAATAATGAATTGATCAATATTCCCTCATTCACAAAGGGTAACTTTAGATTACTAATAATTAGCAGGAGTAGCCATGACAACAAAATCATAAAAGAAATGAAAGGGCCATCCACATAAAAAACTCTTTATTATTAATTTATAGGTTTTAGTCAATTAAAAGTCCTTTTTTTCCTAAAGAAAGAGCTGCATACTTCCATTGTCTACTTTTGAAATCTGTTTTCTTATTGCTAGCTAAATAATTTATTGAAATACAGCATTATTTAAAGCATATGGTATTCACATGATTTGCTCTAAGGGTGTTAACCTAATTTTTAAAAATTTTAAATTTAGTTTTAATATCTCAGTGGTATTATGCTTTGTTAAAATTGCATTTCTGCAAAAATGACTCATCTGTAACAGTTTAAACATGAACCCTTTACCCATATACTATATTAGCTGAGTAAAAAATGAATTTCCTTTTTACTGTTTTTCTTTTCAATACATCTTGTGAAATCATAAGAGAATTCTGCAATTTATATAGGGAAATTTGGCTGCCATTTGCTTGGACTGTGACATATGACTATAATTTGTAACTTTCCTTCTAACACTTGGTTATTTGTTATCTGAATATCTGACTTTTAGAAATATGAATTAGTGTATGAACAATGGAAAAAGAAAAAAGGTATTCTATAATTCTCAGGGGCATGGTATGCTACCATCCTTAGAAATATGGACTGGGAAACTCATTTAGGTATAGAATTTGTATTCTGCTCACCTCAGTGATTTCCATAATGTTGTGTGATTTGCATCTTCATTTGATTTTTGCATCTTTTTATTTGTATATTATTCATTTTGTTTTGTGCTGCAATTGTGCATGTCTTGGCTGTTTCCAATTGTCTTTGAAACTTTTTCAAAATCATGACCTCATTCTATGGGTTCATTTTAAAGAATAATATATTAAAGGCATATAGGTCTTATGAAGTAGGGCATTTTTTTTTTTTAACAAATATTTATCAAGCAACTGCTGTGTGTCAGTTACTGTCCTGGGCACAGATTTTAAAAAAGGCAGCTATAGCTATAGCACCAAAAAGCAAGTGGTGTAGTGGCATTTACGGAGGAACAAACAGGCAATTATGAACATGATATGGTAGAAGATAGGGGGCAGTATTGAGGCATTTAAGAGAGTGACCTGCCCTGGAACTGGTAAGGGAGAGCTTCTGTGATGAAGTGACTCCTACTGATACTGTATGAATGAACAATAACTAACTAGACAAAAGGAATCCATGGGTTGGATGGGGATAATGGTCAGAAGGTTAATGTTCAAGTTGAAGGGAATCGCTCTGTTACACAAAGTACTTGGAGACAGGCAGCATCAGCCTTTGGGATATTAAAATTAGTTCACTCTGAAAAGGGACAATGAGCATTAGAAACAGAAGAGATTTGGGAAGTGGTTTTCAACAGAAATGACAACTATTGATTGTATATGGGCCAGGGAGTGGTCAAAATGAAGGTCAACACTTTAATTCTTTATTTAAACATTGGATGATTGAGGTTAACTTGGGGTAAGGCAGGCAAAAAGAGTAGACATGAAGAATTTTAGTAACCTTTAAGAAACTTAAAATAACTGTGGAACATGTAGGTGGAGAAGGACCATATAGAACTTGTTTAGAAAAGACATCTGAACTGGAATTATACTGTGGAATTCCTTAGCATATATGTAGTGTTTGAGACCCTGGGAATAGACTTGAGAAAGAATTTTAAGGGTCAGTATTATTCACTGAATTTTAAAACTGGATAGTAATGTGTAAAAAAGTAATGTGTACATTGTTTGGTTCAGATGCTCCCCAAATAACTGAAGTTTGTGCAGATGAGGGATGATGTCTTATCAAGTTAAAGTATGTTGTCATGTAAGAACCACAGAGCTTTGATTTATGTTTCAGAGGGAATTTATCCTCAAAGATGAGACATTACCATGATTTGGAGTCTAAAGATCCTCTGTATGGGTCCCTCATAATGTTTGACCTACCAGTGTTTCCCTTCTGAGGAAAAGTGCCTTACCCACAAGTTGCCTATGGGAGCCACTCTGGGTGGCCCTGCGTGTCTTGCATATGGACTTATCTAGCTGGACCAGGGTGGTCCTATTCACTTCCTAAGCACTTCCTAGGTTGGCCAGTGTCCTATGATATGGTTTGGCATGAAAAAGTGCCCAGATAGGCAAAATGGTGATTAGTTGGGTCAGATGTTCTAGCTCAGGAATTTGAACTAGGGCAACTGGGGAGTCATTAGTTGGTTTTGGGAGGAATCTACACCAAAAAGAACCACAAGAAGAGGCTTGTGGCAGCAAGGAAAGATGAGTAAACTGATGGTAGAAATAAACAGAATTTATGAGCAAGCAGAAACTGAAACAGAAATGACAGGGAGCATAGAGGGTAAGGTGGCTAATTGATAACAGTAGGAGGAATAGATGCAGCTAGAAAGAAGCTGAGTCACCACCATAAAGGATAGAGACCAAAAAGTTCTGCAAATAATGGGCCAATAAGGTTAGTGAGTGCTGGAGTCATGTTGAATTTTTCTTATTCCCCAATATTTTATCTCTAAGGGTATCACATAGTACTCCCTTTCCTTTTGTTCTTGAATATCATTACAATATGCTCTTATCTATTAAGATAACCAGAGTTAAGTCTTCATTTATGGGAAACAAATTGTTTAACAGAGTCCTTCAACCCCAAAATGTCTTCTGGGCTTGCCTGATGCACAGCATGATGTAAGCCACCATTAGTAATGTAACCCTTTGCACTAAGAAATTGGGAACTCAAGTGTCTTCAGTAAAATGTAAAATCAGTAAAAAAATATATTATGAGTATTATGAAACAGTCCTCTTTCAACATAGAGAATAATTATTGAACATCTATGTATGGACTGTGTGTGTGTGTGCTTATGTGTGCCCATTGAAGTGGGAATGATGGTAGGGGGCTAGAGGTAGAAATTTGTGAGGAATATTAAGGATGCATAAGACAAAAATCTTTTTTATTTAGAAGTTTACAATTCAGTTGGGGGAATATTTAGGACTAGTAAGACCTTTAAAGGTAATATAGGTTAGGAATTGTAAACTAAAATATCTACAGGGACAGGTAAATAGACTGTTGAATGGGTTGCTGTGGGGAAGTGCAGAACACATATACCATCTAGGGAGCTATTCACACAATGGTTTCTGGGCAGAAGGCCTCCCTAGTGCTTATACATCAAATATTTCAAAAGAGGTTCAATTTATATGCAAATTACCCCAAAATTTGAATGTAGTATGTAGTCCATGTTAAAGCAAAACACAAATCTTTGGGGTCAAATAAAAAAATCTGCAGGGTGCATTTGGGTCATGGGTCAGCAGTTTATGTTCTCTGTTTTAGGGTTTCAAAATACTTAAAGATTCAGAACCTTCCTATAAAAGAAATTTTATGCTTACAAAAGATGGCTGGAGAAGGATTGGTGTTTCAACTGGGTGTGGGAAAAGGATTGATGTATCAACTGAATGTGGGCAAAGAGTTTACTCCCCAATTTCATCTCAATCAGTCACAAAGAAGCTTGAATTAATTTTCAAAAATATCAAAGTAGTTCAACCCTTTGTTTTGGACTAGGTGAAGGAAAGTGGCTGATTTAAGATGTCCATATATACAGAATAATGCTGATGCCTTTATTTCCACCTTGGACTGTGAGCTGCTGAGCATAAATGTTGGGTAGATTAAGAGGTAGTTAAGAGTTCTAGCTAGGAGTCACAATAACTGGATCTGAACCTACTTCATACGAGCACATTTAAGAAAATGGCATTTGGCCTCTATATTTCTGTAACTGTCAAATGGGAATAATAAATAATGCTAGTGACTTTGAGAAAATTAAGTGAAATAACTTATGTATAGTATGTGGCACATAGTAAGATTTCAATAAATACTAGTTACATTGATTGCAGATTGTCTTTGCTAGTCATTAACATGATAGCAAGATTTAGTGCATGTAGCAAGTTAGTGATTAGCTAGGAAATCCATACAAGGAAGGTCTGTTTTGATTAGGGTATCTTGTATCTGGGGCATGGGATCTATTGGAAAGGGCAGAATGGATGGTGACATTAGCCTAAGAGATTGTTTTTCTGCATAATTATGGCTCTTACAAAACCTCAGACTTGAAAACTTTACAGGTATTGGCAGACTTCTGAGTTAAGCAGAATCCATTATGGTGATCTGAGGGACTGTGAGGTAACCAGATTCAGACTTGAAAAACTGATCAAATAGTTTAAATATCTGGGAATTCTTAAGAATTCATTGATAAGAGAGCATGTAGGTGTAGCCTAATTTTTTTTGGGTTCATCCTCCCACTCCACTTATACTATCACACATGGACCATTGTACCTGTTATCAAACACTTGAGGGAGGAGCTATAAATATTGAATTGTCCATTTTAGAAGGTTTTCTGAATAGTGACTGTCTCTGCTGACACCTTCCTGAATTTGTACCTTATTCCAGTCTTAGGGTGCTGAGGGGTGACTTTATCCCTAGCCTGGAAGATTCTCTCAGGCCCAGGGTGGTTGAGTGGTGATTCCAGAGTGTGGGCAGCCCCACCCCACACTAACCTCACTCTGTGGCACAAAATTCTTTTCAAGACAGCCCCTTCAGGAGCTTCTGGTCAAAGGAGACTGGAGCCTCTTGGCAAAGGGAAACTTAACAAACAACCATAAAAGGATTTTCTAAATATGTCCACAATCCAATATAACCCTTGGTAATTTGATTTGTAGGAAATGGAGAGCAGAACATTACATACTGAGTGCTTATCTATAATTCATAATAATTACTGTAATGGGGAATCTATCATATAGATAGATGTAAGAACACAAATTATACCCCCAGAAGAATGGTGTTTTGGCTGCAATCACCCTACTTGTTCTCCTAATCTACCTAACCTTTAGTGCTTTAGCTTTTTCATCACTGAGCTGCCCAGTAGATTTAAAACTTTTTTTGGGGCACCTATTGGAAGCTCAAAAGTTTCTGTGTTTGAGAAGATGGCTCACAGAACCATTTACAGGAGGACTCAAGTATTACCCTAGTGGAGTTGTTCTTTAGTAATTTAGACTTAGGGAGATCACAGATTAACACTTGAGAACTTATTGATGGATATTTTTGTGATATTCATGATCTAGTGGTATGGCAGAAACACTTTCTCTTCAGTGCAAATAAGTCACTTCCATTGCTTGTGCCATGAATGCTCACATTCAACTGGGCTGAAGCTCATGTACCATAGGTGAAGTAGTGCCTTGAAAGAGAAAATGGAGATAGGTAGTCTTTGTTTAGAATTCAGACTTTAGAATTACAAATTTTAACATTTTGTAAGTTAATTTACCTTATTAAATTGATATACTTGAGACATATATGTATATGTATACCCGAGAGTAAAGGTCATGGGTAAAAGGTGCTATATATTTCACAAAAATATAATTGTGGCACTTTTATTCCTTCATTTTAACCATTAGTTTTATAACTCACATCATTTCCCTAGATACTCCTCCTGACCCTCACATTCTATCCCGAGATTTCTGTGGTGGTTACTTCAAACGCTGATCCTACTCTCATTTAGTTGTTCTTTTTGCAGTTTATAATTGTCCATCATCATTTACTTTAGGTCTGTCTGGGAGACATTCAACAGCCAGCTACCATTTTATTTTTAGTGGCAGACTGTGCCTACTCTTCAGCTGTTGGGAATGCTGGTCCTGGCTGCGAATGGTGTTTGCTTTAAGTTGCAGTACTTTCAGTCCCATGTGTTTTAGTTTTTGGAAGCAGCTGTATTGGTAAAGCTTCTGGCTAAATTACTGGACAAAGCCTGCATTATAAAAATCCTCAACTTGTTTGCCCTTCACTTCAAAAAGACTGTGGGCTGCTAGCTTGTCATACTCGTATTACCCACACGCCTGCTTAAGTTTTCACCAGCAGGCACGAACCTCTTGGTCTACACTTATTTTTTTTTTAAATTGGTTAGCCCATAGCTATTTGGTTTTGATACTGATCTGTTAAAGACCAACCATAATGGGGCTGGCACAAGACAGCTGGCTGTCTGTGGTCCTCCCATTAACAACTATTGGGTTTTGGAGAGAGGATTTTACTTTTTCCCCTGGTCAGCATCTTCGGACTAGAGTTGAAACTGGCACAAAAGCCTTCTGCTGGCATTTGGAAAGTTGACTGCTCACTCCTTGAACTCAGAAGGTGTGTGGGGTGAGGGTGTGTGCATGTGTCAGCACTGTGAAGCCGAGGGCAAGACAGGGTAGGAAACTAACACACATGGCTCATTAGCAGTCACATATGCCTGGATGTCAAGAATAGAGGGAGTTTCAGTTGGTTGGTGGCCCAGGAAAGCACTGCCATTCCATTAAAGCTATGTAGTTGTTCAATCGCTCCAATTGCCATCACATCACTACTTTCATTGCCCCTAAACTAACCCTTCTGTTTCTCCAAATTTCAAAATGCTGACTGAGACTTTACTGCCACTTTTGATTTTTATCATCAGCACAGCCCAACTGTCTTTCATCTTTTCTTATTATGTGTTCTCTGTCTTGAAGAACTTCTGGATTGTTGATAAGATTAGAGGATACAAGTTGGATTGATCTCTAGTTGGTTCTTGGTACTATTATTGGTAATTATGAATTCTAGCCTGTAGTGTTCAAGATTAGTGATAGATGACTAGACACATAACTTCATTCAGAATTTTATAGATTCTGGCTCTGACAAGGGACATAAAGGCAAATTTAAATAGTAGATTCTATTTTTTAGTTTTTGGGTATATACTCTACATCAATACCTTAGATTAACTAGTAGTGAATCTTGCGCTTGAATTAAAATGAAACTGTTTTCTAAGCATGGGCAAGACTGCAGGTGCCAATTCAGTTGTTGGACCTGATCTTGTCTACAGATGAGGTTTTGTAAGGGTTGAACATTTATTTTTCACCAAATACCTGTCTTTTTCTTTCTTTCTGTTGACTATCATCACTTAAAAAACTTGATCTCCTAAGAATTCTCATTTCCACCTCTTTGGAAAACATAAATTCTGAAAACACTGTACTGATATTCTTTCCTGCATATCAACTGGATGGAGCTTAATAGTTACTGACCCTGTTAGATGGACAAATTCACTACAGGCTCCGTGGATTCCTGTGGCTTCCCAGAGACAAAGGCCAGCGCTAATTGCACTAATAGCAAAGAGAATGCTCTTTGCTATTTTAGAACTAGCGTTAGGAATCATCAACATTATACCCATGTCACCCCGCAATCTTGTCCCATTGCACTTACCTGCTTAATTCCTAAAAATGCTTGCATCAGTGCCCACCTTCACTTAGAGGCACAGGAAGTGCATACAGAGTTGGCCAGTACCTCTTATCAAGATACTTACACAATAGGGCTTGCTGATTATCGTTTGTGTGCTTTGCTTTCTGTAAAATTCTGATGTCTGAATTCTTGTAGAGTTGGGAACATTGTCTTAGACAAAAGCAAAAGAGAGACTCTGTTATCTCTTTTAGATATAAGTGATTCAGGATGGAAGTAAGCCGTGAGGGTGGGAAGGGAGTCTGACAGGTCACAGGACTGTGCGAAGTTTAAGTATAATGAACTGTGAGTTCTTTGAAGGAAAATCTGAGCCCCTCATATCCTTCTTTATGATGGGAATTACAAAGGAAATTCCAGACTGGATCCCTACCTCCTGTTAAGATTGCATCAAATAAGGAATGTGAAAGTCATTGCCATTATGTTGGGGGCACTGGACTACTCACGTCCCAGTTGAGTTGGGCATATGTTTGTGGAGAGGAGGCCCTGGATGAAAGGGCCTGCTAAAAATCCACTCGTTTTTTAATGTGTCCCTTAGATCTGGAGCATTCTACATCCTTCTAATCTTTTTATGAGAAGAGGAGTAGGGGAAAATACTAAAATAGCCCTTGGATGTTGGATAAATATTTCTAGATGAGTAAATGGCATAATGTTTGCTTGTTTGTTTTTAAACAAGGAAATCAGGGACAAAAAATGATCAACCCCTGGATTTTAAAAGATTGGCTCCCCAAGAAGATATTGCCATTTGAAATTACTTAACATTTTTTCCCCAATATAAATGCTGAAGGCTGGAACTAGGTTTTATACCTAGCAAATAGCAATGTAAATGTCAAAGAACATATTCCAGAGCATTACACTTACAGCTCTTAAAATGGCATCTTAGAATGGTATTAATCACTGTCAGTTTTGTGTACAACATTTCATCAATTAAATAGCAAGAGGACCTGTCCTTTCATGGAAAGCAAATAACACATATGGATTTCCTCTTAGCAATTAGTTGAACATTCTGCATTTCCTTCTTGCTTGCAAAAAGAGTTTGGGCTGAAACCATCAACATGTTTGTGTTCTTCACTGGTAAAGCAAAGCAGATGTGTAACCGCTTCAGTAGAATCCAGATTCATTTATAAAGCATCTTGTGAACCATCTTGATGTGGCAGCATTTCTGCATCCTTAGATCTTTTAGAGTTGGATAGAGGATGACACCCTATAAAAGTTGTGAAGTGCTTTAAACTTTGTTGCCTCTTGAGTAGAGGTTTTCAAGACTGTCACTATGTGTATGTAGAGGGGGGTTTAAAACTTTCAAGCTAATGTAAAAAATTTGTTTGCAGCAGGAACCAGTTTCAACTAGGTCTATGGATTTATAAAATGATGAGGCAATTTTATGCAGCAAAGACTGATGATAGAAATGTAGTTTACATAAATGGCAATGGATTAGCACTTAAACCACTTTTCTTGTATGTTTAAACAATCTTCCATGACCCTCAAAAATCTCCTTTTATAAACTTCATCATTTATCTAGGATTAAAAGGGCAATGTTTTGACAACATCGTTGATTTACATGTAGCTCATCATTTGTTTATCATTTATCTGAGATGATTAGTGCCTGAACTTCATATGCCTGGAATGTGTTTTGTGCTTGTTTACATTTTTCGTAGCTGATGCCTTTTTTAATGTAGTTTTTTTTTTAGGACTTAGGACAGCTTGGTGACTTTGATGATCTTTCTAGTAATCACGCCCATCTATGCCTGAGGGAAGTTGAAGATTTATAACTTTTAACACAGTCAAGTTTTAGTGATAATCCATCAAAGTCCCTTTCATTCTTCTCAGACCCTAGTTTCAAACCTAGTTGGACAAGATGCATTGGTTTCTGAAAATTGACCCCAGGGCCATGAAATCATGCAGAGAATCTAGAATATAGATCAGACAAAGCTTTTTCCCAAGTGTGCAGATATATAAGTGAAGAATTAGAACGATAAAGATATTATTGCAATATAGCAAGAGAATTTCTATACTGGTCAGATGCCTACATGCATAAGTGCATGCTCATGTGTGCACATACATACACACACCAAAATGTAATTTTCATGCTCCAGAATTTTCTGTTCATTCAAACTGGCTTTCTCATTCATTCATTTTTCCAAACAAGAATATGCCTGTAGCCAACAATTTCTTAAGATTTTTTGTGCCATCTAAGACCATCTTAAATTGATTTTGTACTTAAAATAAGAAGGAAACATCCAGAAGTGATTGAAAGTAATTTCTATTTGCAGAATAATTTTGGTGGTTGGGTGGTAGAGGACTGTATGCTTTATAAATTGAAAGTTTAACAAGGTGGGGAATTTGTATTTTTAGTCAACCTAATTCTTATGATAGCTTCTTTTTCATGAAAAAAGGATTCTCATCAGAAGACAAACTGCTCTGTGGAGACTCACATGGTGTGGAAAGTCACATGTGGGGGAGTTCTGACTGTGTTCCAGGTGAGGCAGAGTGGGAAGGAGAGAAACATGCAGGAAATGAGCATGGAGAGACAGTAAGAGAAGACTTGCATGAGAAAGAGAACTGGTGTGATGACCGAAAATAATTTTTAGGGAGAATTTCTGTGAAAATTGTGTATAAATTCTTCGCATTCCCCACTAAAGATAATTCACAGTCTCGATTTGTCAGGCCTGCTCTAGTTGACTGCCATTTTATTGAATGCTGTGCGCCACAGAAACAGGTCTAGGTGGAATCACCTATATTTGGGATATAAATGGTGTTGTGGATTCAAATAATTACCCCAGAACTAATTCAAAATTACACCTTCAGATGAACTAAGGTGTCTAGCATGATTATTTAATCAGGTCAGTTAGTAAACAGTAACTGCTATAAAATTAAAACAAAAGTTATATCTTCATTTTGATTATCCATGTTTTGGATCATAAGCACTATGAAATTTGGATTGTAGGGTTATCTCAAAGAAAATGTACAACGAGGCCAGGCACGGTGGCTCGTGCTTGTAAGCTTCAGCCTATGAAGCGGCGGGGGCTAGGGATCGCGGTTCGAGTCCCTCCTGGGGCCCGTAGTGAGACCTAGTTCCAAAAAAAAATAGCTGGGTGTGGTGGTATGTGCCTGTAATCCCAGCTACCTGGGAAACTGAGGCTGGGGATTGCTTGAGTCTGCGGTACCCTGGGCAAGGAGAGCCTGCTGTTCCACGGGCAAAAACAGCAAGACCTAGTCTCGAAAAAAAATGTACAATGTGTCATATGTGACTTCACAAAGTATAGATACATAGTATATTCCCCTCTAAGCATATATCTGCTTGCAGAACATATTTATATCAGGGAAGGACAGATCAAGAAGTTTTGAGTAGGTTTAGGAGTGAATCATTTTATTATAGAACTTGGTCAAAACAAGAAAGGCTCAATCAGTGTCAATACACAACAGCCACAGAGAACTTAGACTATTCTTGAGTAGTTAGTAGATGATGAATTAGGCAAAATTATCAAGAGGAGAAGAGCTTAATGACAGACTCAACCTCACCTTTTATAAAAGAGAAAGCTCTAGATGAGAAGGTCATGTGACTTCAAGAGGAAACTGGTAAAATAAGGAGTTTCCAGCAGTTAGAAGTTAAGGTCATGGGGATAGAGTGGTGAATTTTTGGGGGAGACACTCCCCCAACAGATCTAGGTGAGAAAGGGGAGACGGGAACAGAGATTTCATTGTATCGTGTATAATGCAGAGCACTTCTGTGTCGCTATCTCTTGGTCTGAGTCTGTTTATGACTAGCTTTATAGACAAAATCTCGGATGAGATAAAATTAAGCTCAATCATGTGATGGCTATAGTTTTTTAACAGGGAGCATGACTGCTGTCCGGTTTGCTAAGGAACAGTCTTCTGATAAGGGTGGTGTGGTGCCATCTGTCAGTGTTCGGTAGCATCATGTTAGTTGCTGTGGGATTAATGGCTGAGGGTCAACAGAGGAAGTCTTAAAAATGCTCTTGTGAACAAATAGACTGAAAATTGATTTTCAACTTAGCTTCAATGGACACCCATACACAGAGGAAATTGTAGTTGTTCTTGGAAAGGGAGAAGAGGTCAGTGATGGCCATGCCTGGGCTCATTCAGTGCTTTTGTGTTACCTCACTGGATGTGAACAAGTCCCTGAGGATTTGGCTGCAACTGTGGGCTGGAATTAAGCAGGCTTGGAGCCCAAGAGTAGAGGCCAGCTCTCCTAGAAACTTGAGAAATTAGTAGGAGGTACTGTGCCAGTAACTGGAGTAAAGGTCTCTAAACATGATTACAAATGCCACTGAATTGGAACAAAGATAAATAGCTGGGGAGCAGAGAAATGCCAGCTGCTAAGTAAGAGTTCATGGCATTCAAGTCATCTATAGATTCAAACTCACCACAAACTGCCATGGAGTTGTTGAGATTCATATTTGAGTTGGTAATCATTAATCCACCAGTTATTTAGACCTCAGAGTTCAGAGTGAAGCAACTGGAACTCTGGGCTATCCATGAGGGGACAGTATATTGAAGGATGGCCCATTTGGAACTGGAAGCAAATTTACTATTTATTGGTAACTTTTTGTATTTTATCATCAGAACAAGGTGCCATCACAATCCTTTTTTTTTTTTTGACTAAAAAAGGCAGCTCAATCTAATCTCCAAGAATACAAACAACTGTTTATGTTTAAGCCTGAGATGCTGACATGATTTCAGTGACTGCAATGATATGACTATGCTTGCCTTTTAAGAAGACTGACTCCCAAGCAAATAAGGTCTCCCAAGACAGGAATAAGGAGGCTGTGAACTGGAAGATACTGGTTATGATCAGGTTGGTGAACCACCCTTTTGTTTCAGGAGTGGGATTGTGATCATGAGCAGAGTTATTTGGTTTGCTAGCCACTCATCCCTCAGCATTTTGCACATCTCAGCACTCTCAGGCTGGGAAACAAGAAATACCACTTTTGCTTTTGTTGCTGCAATAAAGGCCTGTCAGTCCCATGAAGGAAATAATTAAGTGAATATGTATTTCCTTGTTGTACCAACAACACAGACTCTGTGGGTTGCTGGTGTCACTGCAGAAAGCTGACAGGTTTTACTTCTGGACTTGCCATTTAGGAGTTTTGGGTGACAGTACCTGAGAGGAATCATGGTGAATGAAATAGAGTCTGATGTTGTAGAATGAGAATAGGAGTCCCTCAGTGAAAAGTATAGATTTATGTTAGTTTATGTGGAACACAAGACACATCCATGGAGGTGCTGTAACAATACATGCCAGCTAAGGCTTACATTACATCTATCATGTGTCAGGGATAGTTCTAAATTCATAGATAGAATAGTCTATTTAATACATATAATAACCTGAGAGTTATCATCTATCATTATTGAATTGTGTAGACGAAGAAACCAAGGGAGGAAGAAGTTAAAGATTCCAGAGTAGAGTCTGGCAACTCAATGTCTGCTGTTATTATGCTGTTGCACTTTAGTCTGAGGCAGACAATTTCATTCATCAGTGTGTCGGGACACAGTGCTGGAGTTGATTATTAGGCATGAGATAGTTGTAAAGTTTAGAGGAAAGGGAACATACCAAAATATTTAGAAAGCATTTTATGTGGAATGCTACATAGCTCATACCTCTGATAAACCGCCCCCCCCCCCATATTTTAGTATTAAGAAAGAATGGGTGGAAATCTTTTTTGTTTTTCTCAAGATTTCTGAAATTAAATTTTCTGTTTTGAATGTTACACTGTGTAAAAAAGAGACAAGTTCCACGAGATTCTATTCAGGTTGCAATAGTATCATTTTGAAGAAATGTTATTTTTTTTATATACATCTTTGCTCAGTTATTAAAACACTTTAGAATTTGAAAATTCAGAATAATAAAGACTGCATGTGGGAGGTGGCATCATTGTGGCATAGTGGTTATAACCACAGAGTATGGTGTTATTCTGTGCAAGTGTACCAGTTTCTCTTCTTTTAATTGCATCATTTTTATTGCGGTAACTGGTTTACAACACTGTATATGATTTAGGGATATAGTTTCATACCTTCACATGTATGTTACTATACCACACTTACCAAAGCACCCATAATCCTTTACCACAGTCTAATAGACCCAACCCCCACTTCCCTTTCTGGCAGCCTCAGTATTATAGTTAGATTTCTAGGGTTTACGTTTGCTTTAGTTTTGTCTATTTTGTTTCTGTATATTCTGCATGAATGAAGTCATCTGGCATTTGTCTTTCTCCTTATTCTCTTAGCATAATGCCTTCCACTTCCATATTGCAACAACTAGCAAGATTTTGACTTTTTTATGCCTGAGTAGTACTCCATTATGTATGTACACCTCATCATCTCACAACTTACTCACCCATTGTTGGGCACTGAGATTGTTTCTGTAACTTGGCTATTGTAAGCAGATTCCTTCAAATTAATATGTTTGCATTCTTTGGGTAGATATTAGGAGTGAGATGCTGGGTCATTAGACAGATTTATTTTTAATATTTTGAAAAACCATCATACTCTTTCTCCATAGTCATTCAACAGTGCATGACAGTACGCTTTTCTCCATATCCTTATCAACACATTATTTCTGATCTTGAGATAATATCTCATTGTGGTTTTGACTTGCATTTCCCTGATGATAAGTGATGATGAGAATTTTTAAATGTGTATGTTGATCATCTTAAGAGTTGTGTGACTTCAGTGAATCACAGGAATTTTCTACCTGAGTTTTGGTATAGATATCTTCTATAAAAGGAGAGAAATAATCTTTACTTGAAAGGGCTTTTGAGAGTACAAATGATATTGTGATTATAAAATGCTTGGTAAAATGCCTGGCACAAAGTGAAATAAAATGCAATGTATCATTATTGTTATTATTAGCACTTCTCTTTTCTGATTACTATAATTGACTTTAGTCTGAATTACAGATAATATCAAATGAGAATGGATACCAAATGCTCTGCCTACTGTATCCAACTACTGTAGTAACCAACTGCTGTAGTTTTTAATAACTATCAAGTGTTTTTCAACATACAGATAAATCTTCATTTAAAAAAAAATATTTTTTGCGTGTCTTCTGATGTCCCTCCTACCACAATGAAGAGTTTGCCTAACTTCATTCCTTGTTCCTGTTCATCTTCTCAACCTCTTTCTATTGAAGTGTACTGAGACCTTATCCCTGGAATTCTCCTTTTCTTGATCTGCACTCACTCACTTTCAATCTCTTTTAAATGTCACATATATATTGATTATTCCCAAATTTATATCTCCAAAGTAGAACACAGTTTAGACTCATATTCAATAGCATATTCAAGCTTTTTTAAATTTCTCTACCTAACTTTCACATCAAAATAATCATGCTAAAAATTGAACCCTTTTTTCCTTAAAACTAACTCATACCTAGTTTTCTCCATCTCTAATTGCTTTATGGGTAAGTGCCAAAAACAAAAACAAGCAAAAAATCAGAAACCCAGGAACCATTCATTGTTTCCTTTCCCCCTCATATACCACATCACTTTCATCAGGCAATCCTATTGACCATCTTCAAGTTATCTCTATACACTTATCAGTTTTCATCGTTTATGCTGCCTTCCATATTCAACCTACCATAACCTCTTGCCTTCAGTCCTGAGTTTACTACTATCATATTTGCTTCTATTCTCTTCCCAACATGGATCCCAAGTGATTCATAGAAAACTAAGAACCTGTTAGACTTCTGTTCATGCATAGGAGTTATATATGGGTTCCAGTCTCACTCAGAATAAAGCCAAATTAAAAAATATATATATTTAAAACTGCACAATCCTGGCCACTTCTTTGCTTTTCCGACTTTTCTCTATTTCATATCATTTTTTAGTCTCACCAACTTTTCCTTGATGTTATCAGACTCACTTTATCAGGCCCTTTGCATTCTCAGGGCATTTCTCTCTGCTGTGAATACTTTGCTCCTAAATAAAGCCAACTTTCTAAGGTCTTTGATCACCCCATTTACAAAGGTAACAGCTCGTTTTTCCTATCTTCCTACATGAAGTTAAATTGGATGAAGACACTTGACTGTATTATTTTTCTGCAGAGCAATTATACTCTATGATCATCAACTCTATTTCATTGTTTATTTTGCATGTTGTCTGTTTCCCCAGCTTGAGCATTTACATTCCATCAGGTCAGTAATTATAAGAGTTATAATCACTGTAATATTCCCAGTGCTAGGGTCTTGTTTGGGTAGATGGTAAAAACAGTTCCCAAAGGACGTGATAGGTATTTCATAAGCACTGGTAGAATAAAAAAATAATTCATTCCATTTGAAGTAAGTATCTTACTGTATCAATTATTGCAACTTCAAGGAGCTTCAATAAAGAGGCTATATAGTCAGTCTATGAGTGAGTAACAGTGTATTTGCAAGGCTAATTTCCAATATTTCTCTTGCTTGAAAATATATCTTTAAAGTTCTTGACCCCTGTGATGATAATGTTTAAGATATTTCCTTTTAAGATGTATTGTTAGAGAAATCATCTTAGCACTTACCTGCCACTCCTCACCAAAAATAAGGAGAATGGCTCAGTAGAGCTAAAAAAAATAGTGATGGATTTGTTTCTCTTCTCTTTGGTATTTATAATATTATTTTCTTTTCATTTTTACTTGTGACACCACTGGCATTGCAGACCACAGAACCCAATACTCAAAATTTCCTGCTATTTTGGAATTCAAAGCCATAATTGCTGCTTTCACCACCTGCTCTCTCCTTGCCAACAATTGGAGAAGCTATTATATTACATTCAAAGACTGTCCAATGAGCAAAAGGCCAGGTGTCACTTTGAGTGACAGCCTTCTAGTTTGCAGAAGCTGTAATTCTGTTCATTCAATTGAGTGATTGTGTGGTTGTATGTCACTTTGCCTTCAGAAAATCTCCTCTCAACTTCCACTGTTTTGACTGCATTCTGGGATTGATGCTGCAAGGAGATGGTGGTGTGAAGCAGAGAGCACTGACAGTTTGAAGCATCTGCAAGCTGGGGCATATCTCCTGTTGCAATATTTATAACTTTGACTAATGGTGATATAATTCATTTTTTTTAAGTGACAGGTAGTTGGGGTTTGTTCTTTGTTTTTTAGAAGGAAAATCATGCTGTCTGAAAGGGTAGGGTCCATCTAGTTTTAAGATTTGGATCTAATTACTCACCATCTCTATATTAACCATGTTGAATGGAAATAATAAAACTAAGGTTGTGTTAACCTTATTGTATCTGAGTTCCTACTAAGAATGAAAAACACAGCATGGCTGATTTGGCTGCAGTTATTCTCATTTGATGTTGCTGAGGCTGTCACATTGATGTGCCTGGAAATGTGGAGGTCTGCCTAATTGGCCACAGGTGATTGTCATTGGTCTGGTGTTTTTCTTACTACTATTTAGCAGGGTCATATTTGTTCAAGTGTCCTATGATGTTAAGTAAAACATCTACTTTGCTGATGACCCAGATAGTCATATAGTTACTGTGGTTAGTTTAACAATCTTTTAAAATTGGGAAGACTTAACATTTGTCAGGGTCAGATCTTAAACTAGGCAGAAAAGACATCCTTTTTATGATTTAACTGGGTTGGGGCTCAGGCAATTAGCCTCTGTCCAAACAACAATGAAGTCACAGTATGATGGTTTTGATAATTAGGCTTGGGACTGGGCTTAATCCCTTTAAAACTAGGGAGACTTTTCCCTTGGGCAGCGTTCTCAGTCCAGTTTTAGAAGGATGAATGTGACAGAGACTTATATTTATTTACCCAAATTCATTTTCTGCTCATCTTGTGAACACAGCTTGCGTTATTTCCTAGTCTTTCCATGGTTTTGTGAGGCTAAATGATAGGGTTTTGGCCAAAGAAATGTTAGTGGAAGTGATCTGTGTCATTTCTTTTCAAGTGGTTAAGAAGTAGGTGTATCCTTCATATTTGCTGACTGGATGGAGCACCTTAAGGACCTTGAAATGGGTGGAGCCACACAAAGTTCTTGGATTCTTGAATGGGGACTGTTTGTATTGAAGTGTGATCTGAATGTAAGCCACTGAGATTTTAGGATTTATCTACAAACAATAGTTAGAATTCCTGACCTGATTAGTCCCTCATAGGCAAAGCAAATAGGAGAAGAATAGAATACAATGGGTATTCTTGAGAGTAATATAGGTTGATTCTAGAGTTGAGGCAATAAAGAATGAGAAGAATATGAAGAAATATTTGTCATATTAGATTTAAGCTGAGTGGTAAAGGAGGTATAATGACTATAAACTAAATGCAGTGAATGTTGCTTGGCATGTGAGAAATAAGGGGAGTTGCAAATATAGGATGTGAGAGAAGGTGAGAGGTCAAGGTGTAGTTTTACATTCATGAGTCATTAATATTTGCAGAGAAACTCATGGGAGTCTTAGATGAGTTGTGTGAGACTCGTATCAATGAAACTACAGTATTAAAAGAGAGAAAGACATCAGTAAAGAAGGCAGAAAAATTATTAGACAAAAACCATGAAGAGCAACATGATGGCAGCCTAGAGAAAAGAGTTTGTTAAAAAATATTTTTTAACATAATGATTCTGGTAATCAAACATGACAAGGCATGAGCAAGAGTCACTTATTTCAGCTCTTTTAGCTTATTTCC